>JAULBM010023570.1:0-11284 GCA_032357055.1 Geukensia granosissima
TGCTAGACATGAACGGAAAGTTTACAATCGGAAAATCAAAGTCGTCTCTCTTGTCGTAAAGTTTTGTTTTTAACCCGATTAAATTCTCTTTCTTTAATTTCAATTTGATTATTCATTTTGGACAAGTTTTAAGAATTTTGACGTCACCATTGATGTGACGTTACAAAACGTTAAAATAAAGTCTTGTGACATTTAAGTGAGACACGGAATTTTTTTTACATATTTTTGTAATTTTTCCATCTAGAAAAAAAAAGGAAAACAACAAAATACTGATAAGAAAAGATACATTTTTATGTAAAAAGAGGAATAACCATTGTGGTAGTTTTTGTAGTATGCCATTCCTCAGAATTTCGCATTGTGTCCGTTAAAATAAATTGAAATTGCAAATTTACTTTTTGTGACATTTTTGTAAGACACATTTTCGCATTGTGTCCGTTAAAATAAATTGAAATTGCAAATTTTACATTTTGTGACATTTTTGTAAGACACCGGAAAATATCTGCGAAAAAAATACACATAACAATGCAAAAGTTTTTCTTATAAGCCATCTTAGTCATATATTTATTTAATACATTTAGATTCATAACCTTCTGTTTAATAAAAAGACAGATGAAATTTGTTGAAAATGACAAGAAAATACGCGAGAACGTCGAAAATTTGCCAGCGTGACATAAAATCAAGAACGTATATTTTTTTTGAATATCGTATAAACGACTTTATACACTAGGAATAAATTTGATATTGTAAGTGTGCATCTATTTCTTATTCTTTCCACGAATTGCTGTAGACATTTTTTGAATACATTTGTTTTTATAGCATTACAGAAGAAAAAAAGGTGGTCGACAACGTCAATTAATTTTTAATTTTGTCATATTCAGAATGCAAAACAAAATGTGACTACCAGGAACACTGCTTGATATTTTCATTTCAAATTTGGAATAATATACAATTAATGAATACATTGAATAATAAAACCCCTTATTTAAAAAATCGTTAATAGATTAAGACTAAAAATAAATCTAACACTTTTTCTTCAACTACAGTGTCGGCCATTTTTGTGATGTCAACATAGATATTGACGGCCGTTTTGGATTTTTAGTACCCTTTGATTATATTATTTATTGACTTGTGTCTAATTCCTTTTGTTAGATATCATCTTTTCTGTAATGAACTTGAAAATGTGATTGAGACAAAGGGTCCATGGCAGCTGCCTCGCTCCGGACAGAAGAGATTTTTAACTTCCGGATTACATGACCTTTCTATTGTTATATAAATTAATCCCTTGTCTAGATGTTTGCTCGTTATATTTTTGTGTTGGTTTCAAGATTGCTTTATGTCCTGTCATCGAAATGAATATATAAAATATATTGTGTATTCTGGACTCGTCGCTAATAATTATTAAAATACCAAGTTAAAGTAGATTTTTCAAAGGTTGACGCAACAGTGTGCGTAACGACTATATTTTTAATATGATTTGAATCCGCATTGAAGAAGAGTAATAAATGACACGATGGGATACAATATTTTTGGAAACTCTTGACAAGGGTAAACTTTATTTGAAATATGAAATACACAAGATTAAAGGTTTTACTTCCCCTAATTTGGAATATTTAAAACACGTAATAAGAAATATTGTTACGAAAAACACTTCAAACCATTTAGGTTAAAAGTTCGGCTCTGGTAACAGGTGTAACAAACATTCATTCAATGCCTAACAACCTTAATAATGGCTCATAAATTCATATTCTTTAAGGTAAAAGACTACACATATTAACACAGAATGGCCCCAAAACGTTGAAACAAATGTTTCAGGTAGCAGAAAATGCTTACAAAATACAGTTTTAGCATCACGTCATTATAGCAGCGTTTTAGCATTCTGAAGTATATCGGCATTTTACTTTTTTACAACATCAAAAAGACGAGCTGTATAATTTTGATTTGCAACAAGAAGTTTGTTTGTCGATTGATCATAATGCATTCCCTGTGGGTAATTTATTCCATCCTTAGCAGAGAGAAGTTGTCTGTAGTTTTGTCCGTCAGCAGAGATTACAATAACATTCTCAGAAGTAAAACCAGCAACAAACACGTTTCCGTTACCGTCGACGGTTAAACCGGTTGGTCCTTTAAGAATGTTCGGTTGACTGAATTTCCATTTCTCGGTACCTCGGATATCACAACAGATGATACAATTATTGTTTTTCTGTGCGTAATATATGCTATCTTTATGTGATGCAATAAAAGTAGAAGTGTTCATACCGGTCTCTACGATATCCTTTACGTTTTTGTCTTGTAAGTTTGACTGTCGAATTCCTTTATTTCGTGCACAGAATATAAGTGTATCGTCATATACAGTTATACCATTATTACATGACATAACATCGATAGATTTAACTTCCGTCTTTTCTTTTAAGTCAATCAGTTTAATGTATCTTGTGAAACTCCCCCCAGTTACGGCAACTGAATTACTTTTTTCTATGTAAGCAACACCAAATACTCTACAGCTAATTTGGAAATCTTCGGTTCCGTCGGGTTTGACCACTACTAACTTGCCTATATCATAACAACAAATAACACATCTACCATCAGGCAGTATAGAACATCCTGTGATAGCTGACGATTCGATATTGAATGTTTGCTTCAGCTGAAGAGATATAGAATCATAGGATGACGGTTTTTCTGTTACCTCAATCTGCGCTTGTTTGTCTTTCTTATTGCTGACAGTTAATTTGCTTTCCTGTGATTCAATTACTACCTTGCCGAATTTCTGGATGCTGCCTGACAAATTTTGTAAAACCGGATCGATTTGACAAGTGAGAATAACTTGCTTAGACAAGTTGTCTCTCAATAGCATTTTAACGGCTTTGTCGGTCGCTCCGACGTCCATGTCTATTAGCTTCATTCCAAGGTACGCTCGGAGGTCAAATGCATGTAACTTCAAATAAGCAAGAGTTTGCTGCATCTCGTTTACGTCACTTTTCTTCTTTTCCAATTGATCAACCAGCATACGTATTGCTGTACTTTCTTTCTCCTCGGCTTCATATACTTCTTTGATAAGTTCTTCCTGTATTTTATCTAGGTGACTGTTGATTTTCATCCTTGTCTGATGTATCTCTTTCACGATGTTTTCACGCTCCTCTTGAAGAGATATCAGATTTTCTTTTCTGCACTTACAAAATGTGACAATATTTTCTGCTGTGTCTGCCAATATTTCTTCAATCTCAAGAAAGGCATTAGATGAATTTGTACCTTTGATGACGTCTTCGAGGATAGCGATATCTTTGCATTCAATATGACTTTCCACTATACATCGACGACAGCAAGGACAGTCATGCTTCTTGCAATACATGTTATATTTTTCATTATGCTCTCTGCAGAATATAGCAACTTTTAAAATATCGCTCGACAGCTTCTGGAATTCAGACATAGGAACGGTACCATGGTTCCTCGTCGGCTTGGCAGAGGAATGGTGCTCTGTACATTCAACACAAAAACCTTCATCACATTCGGAACACCATACGACCGATCGGTTAGACAGTTGTCGGAAATTACAGGTTCCACATAGAGATGATTTACTTTCCATAGCTCTGCAAAAATATTTCTTGTAAAAAATAATAATAAAAAACGTGAAATGGTACATTTTTATCATGCTTTTTCTTCTTTTGTCCGAAATAAAAGCATCTCAACTAAATATAATCCAGCAAATTGGAAATTAAAGACCCATGACTTCAATAATTCTGGTTCACAGTAGAACTTGACCTAGAAAGTAAACCTGTTTCTTAAATTTTCCACAAACGAATGAAGTCAATTTTCCTATTGTCGACTTCTAATATTTATAAGGCAATATTCTTGCTTCCTATGCCTATTCAAATATATGTGTCGCACTTGATTTCATACAATTTTCTTTTCCATGTTTCAGATTTAAAAAAAAAGCTTTGCTGTTGTCATGTATATTACTACAACAAGCATTCATGCAAACAAGCTTTTCTCGTTTATTCTTCCTGTTTATTTTGTCTTTTTGAAATCGGTCCTCCTAAGATTTTATGATAGTAATCATGAATTGGTTAAACCCTATGGTATCAGTGAATATGAGGTAGATGTGGATATGTGTTATTAGAATTTAAGGATTCCACGACAGGTGCTGTGAGCGGTACAGAAAGTGTTTACTCTTTCGAGCTGTTACCCTAATACTGTTTTCTAAAAGAGGTCGTGTAGTTCAAGCTTTTATTCGTTTTGTTACTGTTCTTCATATTTGTTTGTTCCGATGTTTTCTTGTCTTTTTGAACTATTTTCTTTGGATGTTTCGCATAGGCATTCTACACTGGACATAGTATATACACAATCTGTATATTTCTTTTTGTCAAAATTTTGTATTGTTGTTGTCAAGTCGTCACCTACTGAAAAACCATTATGCTTGATATTTCGATTCCAAAAAAAAAATATATTTGAGAGGTGACCCTGTGTTTTTTTAAAAACTTTTTGCCAATAAATGAAAAAAAGTACACTTGCAAATTCTATTTAAAAATATTTTATTGGACCGAAGATTTACATTATTGTTTTGAGATTTGATGTTTTGTTGATTAATTCGTCATTGTACATTTAAAAGTTTTATTCGGAATTCCAACATTTTTACCGAAATATTTTCTGACGAGATGTCACGAAACGAAATAACCATATAATGCCCCAAAGTCGAATTTTGTTTACACATTTCTAACTACCACTTGACTGACAAAATTTTCTGGTATAAACATCATTAAAAAAATCCAAGGATCCAATTTCAAATGGGCGGTGCCTCATACATTACTCATCAATTACGGGCATTGCAGTTTGGTCAAGCGTTGTAGATTGAAGATATTCAAATTCATAACGAAGTTATTTTATGCAATCGTAACTGTATTTTAAATTCTTTCTTTCTTTGAAGGTGATTAAATTAAATGTTTTTGTACAGTCCTCATTTGGACAATTTATAATACCAGTTTATCATAAGTTGGAGCATCCACTTAATAATCCCAAATTCCACATAAATACAGTGTGAATCCTTGCATATAGTTAAGCCTTGACTGTCCTTAAAGTTATTTGAATAGACTTTCCAATATATTTTAAAAATCTTTTTACATTCTACCATAACATTGGAACAAAAAACAGTAAAAACTGCGTTCGCCAGTTATGTGAAATGCACTTTGGAAAGAAGGAAAAATTTAATATTGTTTTAAATATTTTATTATTAAGGCAAACAGTTGTTGAAGCAGGGTTTGTGAAAAAATATGTGTACATATATTTAATGTCAAAATTTCTGGCAAGCAATATGTATAAAAAATCAAGTACATATAAAAATAAAATTCCAACCGGGTAAATTTTATTATTATTGTTTTTATGTTTTACGTAGCTATGACCATCATTCCTATTATCAATTCTTTTTAGGGTTTCAATAAACTGATAAAAACAGCGAGTACTTTTCCGAAGTCGGTACATCGTGCCTTGTTATATTTGTAATTGTCTCTGTACTAAACAGCGCTTCGTCAGATAAATCTGATGCAAGATTTGTTTGGCCGTCATGATTCATGCGCTCTCAGTCTTGCACACACACACACACGGAGGGAGTCAACTTTACTGTAAGACAACTTGATTCCAATTGTGTTATTTGTATTATGTTTGAATTTTGAGTATATTTAACGTGGTCTCGAATCCCTTTGTCTAACAGGCACTATACCAATGCGAATATTTTTTTGTTGAGCTTTAATACATACAGGATTTTTCATGTCCGTTTCATTAATATGAGGTAAATGGGGAATTAGTCGGTCCCAGAAAAAAAGTATTACATTATGACAATGTAAAGATAAAACAGGTGTCAATGAATGACCAATAACCGGAATCTTTACTTACCTTTTCCTTCAGTTTAGTTGTATGCGTGGTCATTTGCTTAAAATTTTTTAAAACTCAAAATTTATAAATTCACGTGACGAGAAATTCATATGATCAGGTGATCAGGTGATATGTGACCGAAATGTTGTTAATCAGTATGTTTATTATGTTTATCTACCGGTAGAATTGAAACTAATTTAGGGCTTAAATATTACAAAAGTACTGTATACTTTTATGTAAACATGCTATATGCATTTTGAACATGAAAGAACTTAAAAATATAAAAATTGGAGATGTTTGATTTTTTTTAATCCATACAGGTTTTCCATTCATTTCATAAACATATACTACTTGCAAAAATCCATATGCCAGCCTATTAATTTTTAGGTTTCTAATCTGCAGTATAAAAGGTTTCAATAGTTGTAAGTAAAAGGATATGTACAATAAATAAATATAATTTTAGTCGTTTGAATTTTTGAATTAAACTGAAATTAATTTCTTCTGTATTGTCAATCCATAGGGGCGTCGTAGGGTATGATTTTCCCGCTTGTTTTCATTCAGCACGACAGGGTCAACTCGTATGGGCGTGTTAAATTTTTTTAAAAGTTTTTGTCTCGCTTCTTTATACTATGATTGTGTGTGATTGTTTGATTTTAACTTTTCACGTTGGTTTATTGATGATCTGTAACACTGAGTGGTTATTAAAGAAGCCCTCGGCTGTGTCGTGTGGTGTTGCACTTTAGATAATTTTTGATTCTTTGTGGTTATATGTATAGTATGTAGCGGAGTACTCATAATTTATTTTATGAGGCTGTTGTCTCCTATGGCTGAAAGAGGTAGAAGAATATGATTGTCGATCACAATAAGTATCGCCCTTCAGTTCAATCCAAAATATTTAGGAAGATTTTAAAAGTAAAAATTTAAATTTAAACAAAAATCATCATACGAAAACATATAATAAATACAATCGAAAGGGGTGGGGGAAAGAAAAACACCAGCACACAGAACCCCAAACAGTAAGTCAGTTTGTTGACACGATCTGTATAAAGATGTGTTTTATTGATAATGTTTTACGCTATCAAGGTTCACGATCTTTATCATCTAAATTTATATTATAATGCAAATTGTAATTATATTTCTTTTTTTATATCTCTTTTAAGACATTTTGTTCACATTCGGCGGACGATTTATCACTATATATACCCCATTCTAAACTCTAAAATTTGATTTAAACTTTGATTATCGATATTGGTTGATATATCACTATCCGATTTTTTATTTGAGGGGCGGAATAAGTTTTCTTATCCAGTCTTATAACTGTGTTCATCAAATTACTGTGTACAGCACATTATTGTGTCCAACAACATAATGTGTCAACCCTTACCCAAAACTTCTTTCACATGGTAACACGCTGCAGTCGTATCATACTGCGCTTGCGAAGCACCTCATTTCTCTTTTCGCGTATGTTCTGATTAACATAATTTTCTCAACAGTCATTTGTATCGTTGCTACAATTATAATCTAATAAAGTTTCAATCATCCCTAATAAAGTTTAAGGTTACCATGAGGGATAGATGGATCGATATTTTTCTATTGGTTTATTAACTTGTTAAAATGATATGCGTGACAAATGAACAAAAATATTTAAAAGGGTCTATAATTGTATCAACAATATAAATGAAAAGACATGAGGTAAGTGTCGTGAAAAACACGAGAAAAACAGAGAGAATTTACAAACCTAAAAATCTCCAAAAGGGTTTCAACAAGAATATCTTTTATCTAAACATAATCACAAACTAACATGCAACAAATCATATAACACAAAGACAAAACTATGACAAGGATTCCTGACTTCGTACAGGCAAATTATCGTGAGACATATGGCGGGGTTAATCTAGTTAAGTGGAATCCGAAACCACCTCAAAGTTTGGTCAAAGAAGAAAAAACATAGAAAACAAAAACCGTTACAGACTAATTATAAAAATCAAACAAAAAACTCATCCAATCCGACTAGAGAGTACCTGCATTACAAAAAAAACATAAAACAAAATTATATGCAAAGATGATATCTCTCTAATAAATGTTCGCAAGTATGAATATGTTCCGGCTTGTGACACGTAAAAACACACTCTTAGATACATTTGATACAACCAGAATCCACCATAATCTTACAGATTTTCTTTTCCTTTTTGTATTTTTTGTTCCACGTGAGCTTTATTCATGTTTGTAACATGTTATACTTAGACAATTGCATGATCTAATATTGTGCAAGAAGACAATTTAAGTTTGTTTAACTTCTGTATAATCAATTTTGCTGTGATTTGGCAAATAAAATGTTTTAACTTTCAGTTTATTCTGCAGTTACAGTCTAAAGAAATATAGATATCATAGTTGATCTTTTCTGTGACAAACTTGAGCCTGTGTTTGAGATAAAGGGTTCCATGGTGTAGCTCTCTGCGAAGGACAGATCGGATTTTTCTTCCGACTATCTCACCTTTCTCCTGTTCTTAAATTCCGTAATATCGTGCACAGAATATAAGTTTATCGTCGTATTCAATTATACCATCACTTGAAGACATCTGAGGAAGACATAACATTGATAGATTTTACTTCCTTCTTATCTTTTAAGTCGACCACTTTGATATCTCTATATCCTCCACTCCAGTTTATGTCTTGTGAGACTTCCTCCAGGTACGGCAAGTGAATTACATTTTTCTATGTAAACAACATCAAAAGCGACACATTTAATTTGGAAATCTTCGACTCCATCAGGTTTGAAAAATACTAACTTGCCTACATTATAACAACAAAATACGCATCTACCATAAAGAAGTATAGAAAATCCTCTGATAAATGACGATTTGATATGGAATGAAGAGATATAGAATCATAAAATGACGGTTTTTCTGTTATCTCAATCTGCGCTCGTTTGTCTTTCTTACTGATCACAGTAAATTTGCTTTCCTGTGATTCACATACTACTTTGCCGAATTTCTGGATGCTACCCAACTAATTTTGTAAAACCGGATCTATTCGACAAGTGAGAATAATTTGTTTGGAATAATTGTCTTTAAATAGCGTTTTAAATGTTTCTCAGTCGCTCCGACGTCCTTGTCTATTTGTTTTATCCTAAGATATATTTGAAGGTCAGATGCATGTAACTTCAAATTAGCAAAAGTTTGCTGTAATTCTTTTACATCTGTCTCCTTCTTTTACAGTTGACCAAGAAGTACTCGTATTGCTGTACTTTCTTTCTCCTCGGCTTCATGTACCTCTTTGATAAGTTCTTCCTGTCTGATATATCTCCGATGTATCTTTTTCACGATGTTTTCATGCTCCTCTCGAAGAGATACCAGATTTTCTTTTCTGTCTTTACAAAAGTTGACAATATTTTCTGCTGTGTCTGCCAATATTTCTTCAATCTCAAGAAAGGCATTAGACGACTTTGTACATTTTGTGACGTCATCGAGCATAGCGACATCTTTGCATTCATTATGACTATCCACCATACATCGACCACAGCACGGACAGCCATGTTTCTTGCAATACATGTTATATTTCTCATTAAGCTCGCCACAGAATGTAGAAATATTTTAAAATATTGCTAGGTAGCTTCTGAAATTCAGACATAGGAACGGTACCATGGTTCCTCGTCGCCTTTGCAGAGCAATAATCATCTGTACATTCAACACAAAAACCTTCGTCACATTCGAAACACCACATAACCGATGGCTTAGATAACTGTCGGAAATTACAGGCGTCACAATAGAGATGACTTTAACTTGCCATAGCTCTGAAAAAATATTTCTTGTAATTAATTATTAATAAAAAACATGTAATGGTACATTTTATCATGGTTTTTTTTTTGTCCAATATGAAATATTGGCAGCATCTAACCTAATAAAACCCAAGCAAACCAGAAATTAAAGACACCCATATTTCAATAAATCTGTTTCACACTCAGATTTACTTCGCGAAATTGACCTAGAGTAAACTTGTTTCTTAAATTTTCGACAAAGGAATGATTACAACTGTCCTATTGTCAATAATTTTTATAGGCAATATTCCCCTGCCTATGGAGTATATGTGTCGTGCTTGATTTTATACAATTTTCTGGTCCATGTTTCAGATTTAAAAAAAAAAGCATTGCTGTTGTCATATATATTACTACAAAAAGGATTCATACAAACAAGCCTTTTGGTTTTTCGTTTTCTCTTTCTGTTTGTTTTGTCTTTTTGAAATCGGTCCTCCTGAAACTTTATGGTTGAACCCTATGGTATCAGTGAATATGAAGTAGATGTGAATCTGTGTTATTAGAGCTGAAGGATTCCACGACAGGTGCTGTGCACTGTACATTTACCCTTTCTAGCTGTTACCCTACTATTGGTTTCTGGAGGAGGTCGTGGTGTCCAAGCCTTTATTCGTTTTGTTTCGGTCCTTCCCTTTTGTTAGTTACAATGTTTTCTTGTCTCTTTGAACTATTCACTTCGGATCTTTCGCATTGGTAATCTACATTACACTTAGTATATATGCCTAATTTGTATATTTCTTTTTATCATAAGTTTTTATGGTTGTTGTCAAGTCATCCCCAATAAAAGACCTACTGAAATAATGTTAAGTTTGATATTTCAATTCCAAAAATGTTACTTGAAAGATGACGCTGCGTTTTTATTTTACTTTTGCCCATAAATGTAACAAAGTAATTGGACACAGTCAAGTGAGTCAAATTCTATTTAAAAATATTTCATTGGATCGGATTTATATCAGTTTTACTATATTGTTTTGAAATCTGATGTTTTGCTGATTAATTCGCCATTGTACATTTAAAAGTTAAGATTTTTACCGAAATGTTTACTGACGCAATTTCACGAAACGAAATAACCATATAATTCCCCAATGTTGAATTTTGTGGTACAATACTAACTAACACTTGGCTGACAAATCTTTTTTGTATCAACTGCATGAAAAAAATCCAAATGGTCGGAGCCTTATACATCAGATACGAGAAATGTAATTTGGTCATTCGTTGTTGCATATTGAAAATATATTCAAAATCTTAACGTAGTTATTCTTAAATAATCGTAACTGTATTTTTATTAATGATATTCGCACTACTATCATGTGGACATTTAAATATACCACTGGAGCATAAGTATCCCAAATTCCACATGATTTGCAGATAGTTAAGACTTGAATAGCCTGAAAGATATTTAAATAGACTTTCCGATATATGTTTTACAATCTTTTTACATCCTACAACATCATTGTCACAAAATAAACAGTAAGCATTGCGAACGTCAGTTATCAGCTTCCCATTTCGATTTGTTGGGATTTAAGTGCTTCTTTCACTATATTTGAATCTTTGACTTCCTATGTTTCGGTTGTAATGCTACTGATGAGAGGTTACTCCTTGAAATGTACATAT
>JAULBM010023581.1:0-11283 GCA_032357055.1 Geukensia granosissima
TCTGCAAAATCGTCAAAACTGCAGCAACTTTACTCCCATCAACATAAAGATTGAAACAGTATAAAAAAAATTTTTAACAACGCACAAACAAATTTTTAAATGATGTTGAAGGAGTGTAACGTTTCTTTTTTTGACTAGTAGAATTGCTATGACTTTATTTAACGCCAGAAACAATATCACCGTACTGATTTTTTTTATTTGGTGGATGTGTTCAAAATAGAAATTTGTGACGTTATATATACATTTTAATGAACTATCATTGTATTAAGATGTTGCTACAGTATCTTTAAAATTTATCAGGAACCTATAGTCCAGTGCTTGTCGTTGTTTAAATAATTTTTTATTAGAAATCGTTCAACATTTTTTTCAGAAGATTAGGTCGACTGTCGTGTTTCGTTCACAGTTTAACATTTTGTATTTAGGGGGCTTTACAGCTTCCATTACGGAATGGACTCCGGTTTATTATTGAAGGTCGTAATGGGATCTGTAGCAGTTTAATTTCGACTGTTTGGTGAATGGCTGCCTCTTGGACAATCGTGCCGCATCTACTATTTTTTATTTCTATTTTAAAAAGTTTTTCAGTGCTACTTAATAAATATATAATTTTGAAAAAATTTTTATAAGCACAACTAGATTCAATTAAAAGAGAACTAACTAGAGATCATTCCATTTTTTAGAATTGATACTCGTTAACAAATGAAAATAATAATTAACCGTGGCTACAGTAAAGTGCGCATGCACTGTCACGAAAATTTCTCTTTGTGTTATATTCAACCTGGCTGTGCACGAAAACAAAAGGGATACATAGTATGATACCCCCATCCACCCATAAAAAATTAAAAAACAACAAAAAACGGTCTACGCGTGTTCACCTTGTAGTGAGATCTAAATTGTCCAATGTTAAAAAGCATATTCTCTAATTTTTATTAAGTATTCAAACTTCCCAACCAGCGTGAGAAAAAATCGATAATCAACGTGTGGGTAAGTTGTCCTTAGCAGCTGAGTGGCTGATTTTCAGACCCCGCGTGCTTCGCTTCACGAATTCAAACACGTTTCACGATCTTATTTCTTACCCTGGAAACTGAGCTTTCAAAAGACTATCAGTTAGATAGGAAATACTTTTTTTGGCTAACACATATGAAAATGCCGTAAAAATAAGTGGCATGATTGTTTGTTTTGTACACGAGTTACGTCCCTTGTAAAAAGGTCATGATCAAAAATGGTGCACGATCCTGCCTATGATAGTTTTTAACGATATTTTGATACTTAAAAAATTAGAGAAACAAAATCTTACATTATAAGCCGTTTGTCATCATATTTCTGTAGTCTCGATAGTTAAACCTTAAAATTTCTCGGTAAACCTCGAACTATCTCGACTTCAGAAATATGATAATCAACGGCTTACAAATTTAAGATTCTATATTTAAATGACAACAAGACCTTGAAAACGGATTAATAGACAGAGGTCATAGAAGTCAAGTATGTCAAATAAAACAAGCATATTTTTTAGTTGTACAGAAATATCTTCTCAAAAGTAAACGATTCACTTCCTAGTCATTCTTTATATGAATTTTTACTTTTTCACCCTTCAATATTTTGCAACTTCAAACATATTTGTTATATATATTTTCCTTGGTTTGTAACATTTTTTTTCTTTTGGCATGTGCTAATATGTATTAATTAATATTTATGTGTTTTACTCATGGAGACGGAGTCTTAATAGCATTGTAATGATTGTTTCCGAATCCTTTCATATATTGTATTTTGTGTTTTAATTTTGTATAGTTAATGCATTGATTTTGAATAGATATGTTCAAACTAAATAAAAGGTTCAGACACTTGCTAACAATATCAAAACAAAATGGAACAAAAACCTATTATTGTTTCAATTTCATTATCTTAAGTTAACTCCAAGAGCGCACTAGTAAATGAATATCGATGAGAACTACTTTCTTTTATTTCTTCAGCATTTTTTTTATTGGAAAACAACAATTCCTTATTTTGAATTTCAGCTATCGTGGATCAGTTCTACAGAAGAATAGTCCAAGCATCGTAAGATTTATTGTGTTATATATATTCTGTTTACCGGCCGTAAAATAGGTTTGAAAACAACTATCAACAAAACAGTAAACAAACAGTTGAAATGACGAATGACTGCAAAAACTAGCACAAACATGGATAGAAAATCTTTATACCAATGGTGACGATGACATAATTTAACTATAAAACGACCTCATATTATGAAGCCTTTATTTGCAGCAATTACAACCATTACTTTGCATTTCAAGATAATGACTGATCACTGCTAAAAGAATAGGAATAAAAACAGTTTGTAGACAATATAATGACAATGCATTTGTTTCCAAATTTCTGTTTTTCCATGCCTGTCTTTCCGGGAGGAAAAACTCGATCGATCTATTTTTCCTCCCCGGAAAAATAGGCATGATCATTTTTTCGCCCCTTACCTGCAGATCAATCAAGTTTTTTCCACTTTTTAAATAAAATGAGCTAGTTTTCCCCCATCGACATCGGTAATACCTTAGACGTTATAATCTTGAAAACAGTATATATATCAAATATTTAGGTATCACTGTACATTAATCTAGTATCCGAGGCTTACAGCATCGTCCCTTTTTGTCTTCAAAGCTAAGATTTCATCAAAGCATCTTAAGTTGCACTTTTGAATATTATGCGCATTTTAGTTGTTGGTGTTCACTGTGGAAACCTTAAATGATTTTTTGCTTTGTTTTTGTTTTATTATTGTATTGTTTAATTTTCTTTGATTGGTATTGTTTCACATGTCACGAGTAGCACTCTTGGTTTGTTTTACAGTGCGTCTTTTAAGCCTTTGTTGATTTGATTTCACCTTTGCCTCGATGTGGGGAGAGGGTTTGGCCCAGCAACACTAGTTTATTCCCAGTACTTACTTCATATGCCTGTCCAAATCGGGAGTCGAGGAAATTGGTTGTTATTTGTGCTTTCACATTGTTTTTTTTTGTAATTATTGTTTTTACATTCGGGCAGGATTGTCTGATTGTGCGTTTACACGTTTTACTGTTCGGGGATCGAGAGCTCTCGTCACTGGGAATTGTTGAAAGCACTGCGAAGACTTCTAGTTTATTTAATTAATTTCGTGTAGTAGATGACGTATAGTCTACTGGACATTTATTCCATATCTTATCTTTTTATTATTATATTTTTGTTCCAAACCATCGTCCCTAGGTTGCAATCTAGCGACCATTAGAATACAGTATGTTGAAGAAATATGGTGAATATGTTTGTCTTTCGTTTCATTTTGTTGGCCATGGTCTTGTCTGTCCTCGACTTAACGATTTCTGTCTGCCCCTTTGGTATCTTCGAATTCCTTCTCTTAACCTCTGATCAGTAGCATTAAAAGCATTTATATCTCTACCAACAAAAATAAATAACATTTTAATATCTTGACAAGAATTTCTATGTCATTTGTGGAATGGACGTTTCGTATATAAGAATCAAGTCACAATGATAGTTCCATATTTAAATTATAAATTTTTGACAATGAAATTTTTGGTTTAAAAAATTATCAACACTCTTCAACAATGATTATGGAAAGCATTGAAGGAAACAAAAGCTCTTGATATGGTTTTAACATCATACTCATATGCAGTTGCTAAGGTAATGAAAATGAACGGGAAGTTTAATGATGAGGTATGATTGTAATTTAGACAGCCATCAATTAAAGATATTTAAAAATTCAAATTATAAGTAATTTAATATCCACAGGTTACTTTCCGGCTTTAGCAACGTTCAAGGATTCAAACGTGAAGAAATCTGTTAAAGTGCCACAAGATAAATTGTGAAACTATTTAAATGTAACAAAAATTGACCAGTTCTTTTCAAATATAAAACGTTCAAATGTAAAACATAAGAAAACAGATTTATAGCTTTGAAGTGGCGCATATAATATGTGACAGGGTTGCAATTATTTTAATATGTGAGCGCGCTACCACTTAAATTGATAAAAGTATGACAATATGACAATTTAAAAATCTTAAAATAAACTGTATGTGATTTAATTTTTGAGGTCGATGAAGATAAAAATAGCAATAAAAATGAATTTATATATTTAAAAAAAAGAAGTACCGACCTAAAAAACTATTCGATGTTCTGACTGCTAATTCAAAATATAATTTCCTAAATAGATATACAAAACTTGGACAACAGTTACTATCAAATCACAAGAGGATTTTGTGCAAAAACATCTTATATTTTTACAAATTCCTGACAGAACGCAGGACAAAGATACCATAAAACATTATCTACTGTCAATTAGCTAATGTTAGTTAACGTATGATAAAAACCTAACTGAATCAATAGACAAAGCAAACCCGAGAACAAGAGCAATAAAGAACACGACACACAATATATACACAAATTGTCTAACGAATATGTATCTATGATTAATGCAAACCATAGAAAAACGGGGGAATGCTGGTAGTTCGGAAGGATAAGCAGTCCATTTATCTTTACCATTGAACATATCGACCAAATATATTTCAACGCACAATGAAGATCTGGAAATTAAAATGACTGCAGAATCAACAAATTCTGCTGCATACCTATATTTATTTTAGAAATTGACCAAAAGGGAAAACTTGTTTCCAACATTTACGACAAACGGGATGACGTCAACTTTCCTATTGTAAATTTCCCATAATTATGTGTCAATATCCCTGCTTCTCCGGCCTTCTGTGTTTATGTGTGGCAGTTGATTTGATACTCTCGTGGCTTTTCCAATTGTCAGGATATTCTGGAGAGATCATTGCTGTTTTGCATAAATTACTACAAAAAGGATACATCCAATCACGGTTGAAATCGACCCTCCTGAAATTCTGTGGTGTGTGTCTTAACTAGTTATGGACCTGTTATCAGTAATTCAACAATAAGTTAACCTCTTATTGGATTAACCTAAACTCGGATTAGAGTTAGAGAATTCCACGACGGGTGCTGCGCGCAGGACAGTGTATGCTTATCCTTCTAGAGAGCTGACATAACTCCAGTTTTGTAAAAGATTTATTGGATTTCGAGTCTTTGTTTTCGGTTTATCTTTAAGTTTGTTTCAGATTTTTTTTTTACCTTTGGATTATGCACTTTTGACCTCTCACATAGGTATTCTACATTGGACTCTTTAAAGACAAGCACCGCATCGCCTACTTGACAATCTGGTATTAGACATTATCTAGGAATACAAACTGATTCAATATAATATTGTATTAATATTAGGATACGATTTACAGCTTATTCAGATAGAAGTAGTCGTCAGCGCTGTCGGTGTCGTACGTCGTCGGCGTTGATAGGTTGGCTTCCGCAACATAACTTTTGTTCAAGTAAACAGATTCTATGTTTCTATTTTTGGATAATGTTTCTTTGTAGTAGATAAGTTTATTAACAATTTTTGGTGATATAAAATAACGAAAACAAAAGTATCACACATCACATATAACTTTTTATTGGAATCAGTGTGGTGTATTACAAAGTAGTTTTTGTTACTTTTTCACTATTTACTCTCTTCTTGAAACCAAGAATAAACGATTTTTTATCAGTAGGTAGAGAGTAAAAAAAGTCAAATGCTTTAATGAAAGATCAAGATGCTAGGAATCGCGATTTCATGTATTCTAACATATCATTCGATTTTGAACACACATGAGATTCCACATTAAATTATGTCACCTCTCTAGAACATGGTGTCAACTCTCTAGTCCAGTCTTGACAGCTGACAGAATAATTGCCATTGGCAGTCCTGCAAAATTGCTTTCAATTGTTTCTCTTGATAATTGTAAACCAAAGTAATGGGTGTTTCGCTGGCTTTTATTGGAGCGCTAGATAACCATTTGCACAAATGTTTATATTAAGGCACAACACCGACAAATTGTTGAGGTCCTTCATTTAGCACTATATGATGATCTGAAACATAAAATTAAAAATGCACTGAAAGCTTTTATCTTCTAAGACTTCTGTTGTAGTGTTTCTTTCGTGGATTGAATTTCATTATGTTTAGTCTTGTAAGCCTAAAAGATCAAAACATTGATTGGATAAGTTGCTACCATATTTTTGATAAATTACTAAATACTGAATTTGAGGAATGAGCTTTAATACATTTATGTTGTTGTAGGTAAAAGTATCATTGCTTAAGCAAGCACCAAAGGTATGTTTCTTTAAAAATGCAGGAAATGCTTACCCTCTCTGACCAACTGATTTCACCTTGGTTTTTTTGGTGGGGGGTCAACATTGCTAATATAATTATGTTCATTTTTAGTCTTTTGTGTATGGTATGGGTCGTGTTCCTCTTGTTCTTGTAATTAAAATACAAAATTACCAATGTTGTTGAATAAATATGGAGAATTTTTGTAAGCTATATACACATTTCAAGGAGGTGGCCATTTCTGTCGCAAAGTCCCCTTTTGTCTGACCCTTTGGTTTTCCTTCGTTTGCTTTTATATCTCATTATTTGGGTATTTTATGTTGGATTGTATCTAATAATTCTTTTTTAATCGATTATAATTATTTCTTGTATAACCGAGGGTATACTTTGATATGAAAGGGCAGTCATTTGTTTTTATAGTGTATTTCAAAATTGAGACTGTTCTTTTTTAATTATTCATATACATTTTATTCATTCAAATCGAAATGAATACCACCTTAAGAAATATCATAGTATAGGATAAGAAAACCTTAGTTTCAGTGTGTTGCAACTTTGAAATAAGGGTTTATATATTTAACATTGGAAATTTTGTATTTAGCTAAAAAGAAATACTGATGCTAAATTCAGGAAGACATTACAATGTTGATATATACCATTTCCCTAATAATTGTCAGTTAGAGCTTAACGAGGTGAGACGCAAGCTAGTTTATATTGTTTTTATACAATTTAAAAGGAATTCGACGATACCAAAGAGGTAGACAGAAATCGCTAAGTTAGAAGACAGACAAGACCATGGCCAACAAACTGAAACTAAAGACAAACTAAAGAACACAACACTACTCTGAAAACTAAAGCTTGAGTAACAGGAACGCTACAAAAAGCAAAGTGAGTTCAGGTGCTTAAGTAGGGTAAGCCAATCCTAAATTACTCAGGCATTAATTTATTTTTGTTTTGGTTTTACTGTCAACAACCTTTTAGAAATATTAAGGTAATTGATCAATACACTGTCATTTCAAGCACCGCTTACCTTTTGAAGCAGAATGAAGACTTGATGATATGGATGAATTTGTACTGTATCTACAACATGTTGATTGAAGCCGGTTTGGAGATCTCTATATTGGTCCATGTCGAAATGAAAAAAAAAACTATAATAAATGAAAATAATATTTCAACATTATCATTTTAAAACAATAATGTTAAATACCAAGTGATTAAACCAAAAATTATATTTGGAACAACTTAAACAAAATTGACAATGCAACTCTGACAACTGTTTACAAAGTTTTTTTCTGAATACAAGTTAAAAATATAAAGCATTGTCGGAACGCATTTATTTAGGAGTATTAATGTTGACTGTCGACCTCAACGGTAGTAAGTGATCAATTATTCAAGCAGTAACAAAGAGCTTGTTCGTGTATTTTGTTTGTTTGTGTATTTACCTTAGAATATTTTCAGCTATAACTTCAATATGACGAAACAACTAACTAAAATGACTAATGATGACGACGAAGATGCAATAACTGCTGCTGATTTTGACTGTTGGTTCAAATGCTTAGCCGGAGATTCTGTTCCGTCAGCTACAGTCCCTAGGCATCAAACAGAAGAATGATTCAATACAAATTTTCAAGAATGCAACACAATTGATAAATTAATCATAGAACGAGCTTGAAGTTTATAATTAATCTGAGACGTACATGGTTAACATTCAATTTATTCCATATTTTTTTATTTAAGACGGAAACTCTCAAGACACCTCGGGTAAGATTTCTACCGTTCTCCGACTCGTCAGAGAATGATAGAAATCATACCCTCGGTTGTCTGAGATTTTGTCGTCTTGTACTTTCGGTGGTGTTAGATCACATATTTCTTGCCGAATCTTATTCCTCTATTACCGTCTGTGTATTCGTATTATTCTATAATTATATATATATATATATGTATGAATTTGTTATTTAGATATCAATTTCTTCCTTTCTATCATATACACAGTTGATATTTATATATATACGTTTATTTCTTCAGTATACTGAAATTATTTTCTTTCTTCTTACCTCGTTTACTTTGTTTACTATCCACTGAAAAATAAACGAGATACTGGTTAGAGACGCATATTCAGATAATGAAAAAAATAAACATCTTTATATGCATTGTTGTCTTGAATTTGAGTTTCGAGTTAAAATGATTGTCTTGTTTATAAGAACTACGAATTCAGAAGGTTGGTTGGTTGTTCAGAAGGTATTAAACTCTTCACTTAAAATGTACAATGACTTATATATATATATAATGACTTTCTCATTGGTTTAACATTTTCTTTTAAAACTATACATAGGATAAAAGAATAATCAAACTTAAACCGGTTATAGTAATCAATTGCAGTAGTGGTTGTTTGCCTCCGGTTCTAAAAAAGCACTAACATAGCTTCTATGTACCAGAGAGTAATTTAATATTGAAAATGCTCCCAACTTTTTCAATTACGTAGATTAGAAAAATAATGTGTCTGTTTCGTACTACATACAAGCTGTTAGTTGTTGAAATCAAACAAATGATTGAATGAACATTACCCAATAACTAAAGTTCTTAATGGTCGATATATAAAAATATATGTAAATGCTTATAAAAATGATCTTGTATTTGATCACCATTCAATTTATTTGAAAGGAAAAAATCAGACTCTTTATAGTTCAAGAAATTGAAACATATCAAATATTTTTTATATTTGTTTTTCAACCACCTGAAAAGAAATTCAACTGCAAGAGAAAATATATTTTTCAAAATTCTGAATTTCCATCAATAATATGTCAAAACTGTAATAAAACAATGTTAGTAAAATAAATAAAATTCATAACTTAGTAATGTAGACTCTCAGTTCAATAGAAACTACATATATACTTCGGATCGCCATAAGGTCTCCTAGTTTAGAATAGTTCACAAATTCTCTGTGTAATTTTTTGTAAAGCATTGTTTGTCGTTTGTCTTTTTGAAGTCTTCCCTACCTTCAAGTTAAATGCCTGCTTTATCTAAATGCTGTGTCAGAAGTTTGACACATTTGAGGTTGAATTATACTTACCATTTAGCAAATCAATAAATAAAGAATGCTTGGCAACTTTCAATTCGTCTTCAAAATATGCTTGACAAATATAATTTCCAATGTTGTTATAATCCATCTTAGCAATGTCCAATTCACTAAACAATGAAAACACGTCAGATCTTTGATATGTCACAATTCTGATATTAATGTCATGATCAGAAATAATATGAGTCCCATTTATGAACCATCTAATGTGTTTTGGTGTACTACGGAATCCTGACACATTACATGTTAATCTCACAGCTTGACCTCTTGCAGTTTGATTAGGACCAGTAATATTAATATCTGAAATGCAAATAAGCTTAAAACATCATAGATTATAAAAAGTAAAAACAAAAGATTTAGGTTTTTAATTCTTCTTATTTCTTATTTGAAAATACATTTTTAATGTTTTTAACCCATTGGTAAGTCCAAGATCCAAACATGATAAAAAAGCAATCAAAATCAAACAAATCGAAATGAGAAGCCAAAATCGTCGGTAGTTGTAACTACTAAGTGCAAAATTTTCGAGGCCTTTTCTTATTTTCAGTGCTTTAGAAATTCAACAAATGCAGAAAAACTGTGTAAAACAGGGTTCGATAAATTTAATACCAGACAAGTTTGACAATTGGCTGAACAATATCCTCGGGGACCTCTCGTCCTCCAGCAGATACATCGTCACAAATATAAATACCGTCCCGTGCAAACAGTAAGGATTTCGTGAGGCATGAAGTTAAACTAATGATGTATTCGGTTGTTGACTGCAAGAAAATGGGTAACTGGGAGAAAGGGGGTTGCATGGTACCTTTTCCGAATAGATAAAAGCTCTTTCATATCTAAATTAGAATAAACCTTATTATAACGTCTGTGAGTACAACGCGACATATATAAATATTAATCATGATGTTGACGAACTCTATCCCTAATTTATGATAAATATGTTGTCGTACCAGATAATAAGCCTTGAAATTACATTACTTTTGTCTGCAAATATCATAATATTTATTATTTTTATGAACGAGTTTATCCTTGAGCGCATCTGTGACAATCCAACTCAACATGATCTTATGTTTTTTCCTCGGAATTGACCTTAAGGTCGGGGACATGTGAAGCAATGGAAAAACCCTTTCTTGCTATTAAAACCACAAATATTGTTCAAACAAAAATAATTAGGAGGTGCACGATTGATAATATGATTAAGATTTTGTTAAAGTTTAACTGAAACTGAGTTGCGGTGAAACTTGATGATACTTGCATTGGGCTATGGATTTCGTTCTACCTACGTATTGGTTTAACTGCTGCTAATAAGAGCATTATAAATTTCTCCATATTTATACAAAACTGACACGCCTAAATTTTCAAAATTGTTAAAAGAATAAAGTTTAATCGTATTAACAATAATGCATAAAACCACTAACGGAAGCTAGGTGAGACCTTTCGGAGTCCCAATGCCACTGGTATTAGAAAATGAGGAAATGGTTTAATGTGAACAACAACAAAATTACAACCCATCAATCGCAGTAGAACACTTTCCTTGGCAAACAAATAATAGTGGCCTCTTACGTCTTTTTTTGACATATGAAGTGTTTATTTAGTATCCCATTGTATTTTTTTTTCACCAAAAAATAATGTCAGTTTAAACCAAACTGCGGTCTAATGGTTTTTGGACGTTTCCGTTTAAAAATGATTTTCAGTTTACCTGAAACCAACTTTTTCGTTAACCGTTGAAACAATTTAAACATAAATGTTTAATAATCCTTAAATGATCCCATTAAAAATTGTGTTCGGTTTCCCCGGACAAAATCAAAAGTAGATGCCATGGAACGACTATCATTGTACTCTGCTAGTCCAATATAAATGAAACTACAGATAAATGATATTCTTACACGGTTCCCTTTTAAACCTCATTCAGTTCTCAGGCACCATTAAATATGGTTTTTCTTAGTCAGCAGGTGGACGATTACCAGCTCCTCTAGAATCCTCTCGTTTAAAGCGTAATTGCTATGGACTTGGTCGTATTCCTTTCTTTGGTACT
>JAULBM010023592.1:0-11283 GCA_032357055.1 Geukensia granosissima
TTTATGTAACAAAATAATATAAACATATTACTGATTTCAAGAGTTATCTCCCTCAACCCAGGTCTACCACCTTAACTGCATATGTCATTGATAACAATTGCATAACGATTGATCACTTTAAAACCACATAAAATTAGAGAAACAAAATCGTATTGTTGAAACACTGATAATCATGTTTTGTCAATCTCCATAATTTCAGCACTGTCAAGGTTAAATGAAGATATTATTTTTCTAAAAGGTGATTTTTCTGATAAGAATTTAGTTTTTATCTGAATCCGGCGAAATGAATATATAACTGTTAACAGGTGATGTGTTAAGTCTTTACCTGTGACAGGTTGAATGGAGATACTATTGTTAACATGTGAACTTAAGTTTTTACCTGTGACAGGTTGAAAAAGCTATTACTGTCAACAGGTGGTGTGTCCTGTTAAGACTTATGATTTTTACCTGTGACAGGTTAAATTAAGACATTATTGTAAACAGGTGATGTGTTATGTCAGAAGTTAGTTTTTACCTGTGACAGGTGATTTGAAGATACAATGAAACTTATAAACTGGCCAGCAATGGGACAGAAAATTTTGGCCAGTTTAAAGGGGTGGCCTGATTACAGAAGTTATTTTACAATACCAGATACCATTGGGGTATTAATAATTGTGACCGGTTTTATGAGGGACTGGTTTCAAGAGGTTACACTGTATTTCTAACAGGTGATGTGTCCTGTTGAGACTTTAGTTTTACCTGTGATAGTTGAAATGAAGATATTATTGTTAATATGTGATGTGTCCTGTTAAGACTTCGGTTTTTACCTGTAACAGGTGAAATGAGTATTATTATTGTTAATATGTTGAGACTTGAGTTTTACCTGTGGCAAGTAAAATGAAGATATTATTGTTAACAGGTTATGTGTCCTGTAAAGACTTTGGCTTTTACCTGTAACAGTTGAAATGAAGATATTATTGTTAATATGTGATGTGTTCTTAAAGCCTGTGACAGGTTAAATAAAGATATTATTGTTAACAGGTGATGTGTCCTGTTGAGACTTTGGTTTTTACCTGTGACAGGTTAAATAAAGATATTATTGTTAACAGGTGATGTGTCCTGTTGAGACTTTAGTTTTTACCTGTGACAGGTTAAATAAAGATATTATTGTTAACAGGTGATGTGTCCTGTTGAGACTTTAGTTTACCTGTGACAGGTTAAATAAAGATATTATTGTTAACAGGTGATGTATCCTGATAAGACTTCAGTTTTTACTGGTGACAGGTGAAATGAAAACATTATTGTTAACAGCTGAAGACTTCAGTTTTTACCTGTGACAGGTGAAATAAAGATATTATTATCAACAGGTGAGGTGTTCTGTCAAGAAATTAGTTTTTACCTGTGACAGGTTAAATGAGGATATAATTGTTAACAGGTGATGTGTCCTGTTGAGACTATAATTTACCTGTGACAGGTTAGATGAAGATTTAATTGTTGACAGGTGATGTGTCCTGTTGAGACTTTAGTTTTACCTGTGACAGGTTAAATGAAGATATAATGTTTAATGTGTGACAAGTGAAATGAAGGTATTATCATTAGCAGGTGATGTGTTTATGTTTCTGACCATCATGTTGTTTTCTTTGTTATGAAATTTATGTACAAACAGAGTGTAATGATATGTTCATCCAGGATAATCAAATGGTTTTGGCATGATGATATGTCTGGCAGGCCAAAACCTGGCTGGGAATCAAATTAATTAGTTCCCTTTCAACAAAATCTTTGTCAAGATATATAGTATGGTGATTGCTCTTAAATTTGAGTATCCATGTGTTAACAGAATGATCTGTTGGAAGCAATTCAAGATATTTTACCTCCAGTATCTCATCAATTACACCAACTTATACAACACTTACATAATAACTGATTACACCAGGTAACTCCTTTCAAAGTCTGAGGAGGAATGTTTACAGTGAACCATATTATCTAACATGCATAACATTACTGGATAAATCTTTCAAAGAATTCTCTTGTAAAGATGCATAATATCATTTTATTTTTAAACTAAATATGAAATAAGATTTATGATATACAATTTGTAACATATTTATTTATGAAGAACATAGTGTTACTTTAAAGTTCAATTCTCCAAAAGAAAAGGTTAAAGTGCTTTTGTTGATATTGAAAACTGAACTGTTATATGAATAAATGACACTCTGATCATTTACACATGAACACATTATATTTTTTTCATTGAATTCAAATCTTTTTTCTTTGCAATACCACAGGAATTGTCAAGAGCATTTCCAAATATAAAAATAGGAGATGTGGCATGATTGTCCATGAGACAGCCATCCAACAAATGAAAGTCAAACATAAACTTATAAAGGTCCTTTTACAGCCTTCAACAACGTCCAAGCCATAACAGAAGCTGTAAAAGGCCCCAAAATACAAAATGTGAAACTACTGAAAACCAACTTTTTTACGTGTGCTAGAAACTTTCGCCACTTTTGCGGTAGACTTACACCGCAAAAGATTATATCTGTGAATAAGTCGACTGCTTTCCATATGACAGATGATATTTTCCTGAAAAGTAGTCAGTAAACCAGAATTGACTGATACTTAATGAATTCTAAAAAAGTGATGAAAAACTGTGAAAAAATCTGTCCACTGATTTCAGAATCACAAAAATAAATCTCTGCAAAACAGTGCTATATCACCAAAACTTAAAATTAATAGACACGAAAAAAAGTTGGTTTGCAGTATTCATAAAACACAACAATCCACATAATATATTGAAATAATGGTGAACATATAACAATAAATGACTAATTAAACAAAGACAACCACAGGACTACAGATAACTGGCTTGAGACAGACAAATAAGTATGTGGCTGAATTACACCTGTTGGTGAGCGAACAACCCTCCCCTTACTTGGGACAGTGGTGTGACAAAACAGAAATAAAAAACACACTATAAAAATTAGTTGAAGTTCAGTCTTCGAAATTAGCCAGTAGTCCGAAGCCCGAGGCGTGTAAAATTGCGGTCGGGCGTGTTAAATCTCGGTCTTTAAACGTCCGTCGGGCGTGTCAAAAAAATACCACTGAAATTCTGTCCGGTAAATATGTTGTTTGTTAGGGTGATCGAGTCTTTATTTCTTCTTATTTAACAGTTTAAACAACTTTTAATTAAAAATTAAGCTTAAATAGCAAAGAATTTGAAGAAAATAACAACTAATTAACTTCCAGGAAGTGACGGTGTGGTAAAAATATCTTTCTGAGTTCGGTCTGGAACCCCGGGGTCTGGAACATTCACCAATCCGAGTTGAATTTATCTACGTTTTTTTAACTTTCAAGCAAAAAAAAACTGTTTTAATCATATTTTACTGAAATTTAAGAAAATTTAACAATAATCAGCTACCTTTTGATAACCGTGAGATACTTAAACTACTGTTGTAACTTCTATCCCTATCATGTGATGTTTTGTTTTGTTATATTACAAATGGCGGCAAGTGTAAACGTAGTTCTCTCTTGTCGATATATGAAAGAAAAAGTTATTACTGATAGAACAAAATGGATTCAAGTTTGTGAATGTTGATATATATTTCACGTTTTGCCAAAAGCATTCTTTTCTTGAAACATCATCAAAAAGGGAGACAAATTGTCAATCTGACAACTTGGGGAAAAAATCACCAAACTTCGTGTAGGGGTACATTGTACGCACCCCTAACCCCATAAAATACTTTTAGGGTAAAAGATAGCGTATAATCTATAACTAAAAACGGTACTGAAATTCTGAAGTTCCTTATCTCTGTTTTTCATTACTGTAGAACTCTGTATGACAAATTAAACTTGTCTGATTTTAATGTTATGTGACTTGATATTTTGATATACTGATCCTGTTAATAACCAAACACTTTCGGATCAGCACCAGTTCTTTTCTGTTCTGGTAAGAGCCTCCTCTTTGGAACCGGGTGTCAAGGACAAAGTCGTATAAGCGTTTGTTTCAATGACGTAATCAAGTTGAAAATAATAACAGATTGCCGATATGAGTTGACAAAATTGCCAAATTCGGGCCTGTAGAAATGATTGTAGGCCTGTAAATTTTGTAAGTTAAAAAGTTTAGTGTGAAGACTGCATTAACCAAAATTAACTGTGCAAGGCCACTGTCAACACCCAACTGAGTGTTTCAAATTTACCCTAGATGCACAATTTTAAGAAAAATAAAAACACAAACACAGATTAATCAGAATAGTTTCATTTTTTCTTGCAACACAGATTAATCAGAATAGTTTCATTTTTTCTTGCACTTTGAAGACACAAAGTTGAAAAGTGTTTATTTCCATTTGTTTTTATAATTTCTGTGAACCATGAAGAAAAATAATGGTGCATAACACCAAACAGCTGATGAAATATGGTAAGATCACGAGACAGTGTGAATGCTTGAATGAGTTTTTCCAATCACTTGTATGTCTCTATGGTGGTATTAGCTTATAAACAATTTACAATGTTTATTTTTGGGACCTTTAACATCTAATCACCAGCAGGCAATTTTAATTGATACTTTTTGGATTACTGTCCCATAGACAAATTACATTGATAGTGTTATATGTACACTACTGAGTCATGATAGTGAAGATTTTTTAAATGCAGGCCAGAAAATGTAATTGGAGCATTATTTAATGGGATATTTTATTGTTTCATGCAATATTTTTTCAATAAGCACTAATTATTTTTCAATTTAAAAAACATATTTATCATTTTAACCATTACACGGACCATATATGGGCCTAAGTCTCCTCTCATTCACATCCACATGGCTACGAGAAGCCATTTTCAGGCAGTCTCGCGTAACAAGTACTTCTCGCGATATCTTCGTTGAAAATCATCACGCGTTTACATTCTAGCTTCTGTACATGCACATATTATTGCTAAGTAAGATTATTATTTTTTATCATTTATAAACTATAATTTTTCAAAATCAAAAGACATTCTTTTCGAAAGTAAATAAATTTTAAAACTATTTGTCGTTGCGGATGTTTTGGGTGTTGTTGGATACTTCCGGTTTCACTTTCAGTTTGTGATGAAATCGCATTCTTTAAAAAACAGGCAAACATAGTTCGCAATACTATTCATAATGTCCATTTCTTTGGGAGATAGTGACGAGAATGGACAAAAAGAATCTGAATCGCCCGGAATTAGTGATTTGAATTCAGGGCATGATATGTCGTCTGATGGAAATTTAGAACAAGAAACAGATATGGCATGTTCATCAAGTTACTCTCAGCGATCACTGCCAAAAGGAATGACATTTGCAAAATATATTCTTCAGAAGGATATTTGGCCAAAAGAGGGAAAACACATTTTGGCACAATATGATGATAGATTTGTCATAGTGTATCAAGCATTTAAGCCTTCCATAGCCAGATATGCAGTGGAGAACCAGAAGTAAGCTCAATATCCCTTTTTTTTAACAATGTCATATCTGTTCAGTCAGCTCAAGCTGCAGATTTTGAACTCTTTTCATAAGCCTGTAAGATATTAAAATGAAGAGTAAATTTCAATATATTTGACAACATTACATAAAATATGTAAAAGGAGAGAAAATCACTTCTAACAGAATTTTAAAAAATCAACTATTCCAATGGTTCTTCTGACTGTTTGACTGTAAAAAAAGAATAACCTTTTCATTAGATGTCATATTGAGACTAAATAGTTTTGTCATAAACAAGTGAAAAATTTTAACTGGATTTCTGGTAAATAGTAACCTGCTTAATTCAACCATATTTGCAATTTCTGTGAAATTTGATTATTATTCACTTTCTTGCAGTCCCATGACAGTATAATATCTCTTTGAGAATCATTGCATGTAACATTGAATACTTGTACAGTTGGTCAACCCATGTTTTCTTTTCAGATTTGGAGGACCAGAATTCAGTTATGATAGAATGTCGTGGATCAAAACAAATTTCTTGTGGATGATGTATAGGTGTGGTTGGGCAAGCAAAAAAAATCAGGAAAGAGTATTAGCTGTGAAAATAAGTCGTTATGGATTTGAAAGAATTTTAGCAAATGCATATACAGCAAAGGTAAAAAAAGTTTTTGTGTGAATGTGTTGATTGGACTGATGATGTATTGAGATTAAGCCTGTGAGTTTGTATGAAAATAAAATTTGTGAATTATAGAACAAGGAGAGTGTACCACATTTCAACAAGAAGTGGCCTTAAAGTTCAAATCTAGATGTCTCTTTAGCCAATCTCTGAAACAGAGTCTCCTAGCTGCCAGTTAAACCTGCAGTAGTCGACTCTGCCATATACATGATATATGATTACGCCATTTTCTGAGCTTCCTCTCATGGCGGTCATCCCAGCTTGTGACACAATAATTTCTTGAAGTCAAAACTATTTTGACGTCACAATCAAGGCAAGCAATGTCGAAACATATATGGCAGAGATGTTTATGTCTGACAAAGGAAGTACTATACTCTCTGTTTCGGAGATTGCTCTTTAGCATGATTAGACCCTCAATAAAAGTGATATTTCTTACTTTTGAATATTATTACAGAGTTTCCTCTTGTGCTGGATGGAGGTTGCAAAAAGCTTCCCTGTGCTTGAGGTGTGTGAATATGGTCTAATTTATTTTCCGATACTGGAATTGTGTTGAAAAGTCCCAGTTTACATGTTTCCAACATTGTAATTTGTAAAATTCACTCAGTGTTATTTTTATCTTTGGCTTTTCAGCATTCATTTCGTCATGAACTGTACATTTCATTTGGTCCATGAATGTAACTAGAAATTCAATAAGTTTGCTTAATATTCTTTTTTTGGCTTCCAGCATATCAGCACTTTACACACAGTTAAATTTGGCTTTGAATATTTGTCATAAAAGGTATGTAAATTGTGGATTGTGTTCCATATTCTATCAGTTATGTGCAAAACAAGTCTTGATATTATGGTAAATTTTGTTGACCCGTTTGTTTAAAGTTGAGGCATCAGCCCAACTTTAAAACAATTTAGGGACTTGCTGTGGGTAAAACGATATTATCATGTGTTTTGCAGAATTGTTGGTTTAAGCAATTTACAACTAAACCACTTGTGTGTGTGATACAAAGATGTTTATATTCAACAGTTGGGATAAGTTCAGAAGTAACAAAAGATTACTAAAAACATCAGCTTTACCTTTAATACAATGCTAGGTACTACCTATTAAATATTTTTAAATTTACATGCATCGCATGGACGCACATGTTTCCAACTTGATGAGTCCAAGATGCTTTTCACACGTCCAGGACGTGTATACACGTAGAACCATGTAGGTAGGGATCAAATCTGTTGTAGCTATAAGTTGGAAATAGTGGGATAGCAAACCTTAGACAACCCTGTAAGAGATTACAGCAATTTCAAGTTGTAAACTTTTTATTTTAGCTTCAAAGAGAGTCAAATCTGCAGACATATGAAATATGCGTCAGATTACAATGGGATCCAGACCATTCACCTACTTATGACAAATTGCCGAGACGGGCAATCCAGCTTGGATTGAAAGGGGAGGTAAAAGATTAAGATCTCTAATTCTTATACATTAAAGATATACTTTGTAAAATATTATATGTATACAAAGTTAGACAGTGGTATTTTGTTCTAGTAAAGACTTAATTGCATGATCATTTTTATACCTTAACTTTGTTTTTGCATTAAGCAGTCTTTATCACATGCATAAACATTTATTGCCTTTTATGCACATTTTCTGTTAGATTTATTAAATATTCAGTATTGTGATCAACAAAGCTGATTTGAGATGCATTTACCAATACTTACAATCTTGAATTAAGAATATGCTTAATATTTTAAGAGAAAAGCAAGCTTTTAGTACCTTGTACCCTGTCATGAGTAGGCCATATTTAAAGGGCACAATATCAGCAATACATGTGTACATGTATTTATCATGTTTTTTTTTTAAGTTTTACATGCAGAAAATATGGAAAGCTTGAACAAAATCATTTTCATCTCACAATTTTAGTATAATAAATTGTAATAACACAGTTAACTACATTTGATTTCATGTCTAATTCTTGTCACCAGACATTGTATCATGCTGAAAAACCTGAGAATCTCTGCTGTCAACAAGTACCCTGCCAATTATATGTACACCAATGTCTATAAAAAATCCCTTTATTCAATTAGAAGAAATCCACTTGGCATGTTGAAATTAATTTTACATTTTTTAAAAGTACCCTGCCAATTCGATGCAACAATGTATATTTCAGATCCCTTTATAATATTTAAAAGAAATCCACATGACATGTTAAAATTATTTATACATTTTAATAAGAGCAAAATGTTTTTGTCAATTTATTTTGATGATGCTGTTGGCAAATGTGTAGATCCACTAAGACCATAATTTGGCCCTAAAATTCAAGTATGTCCATTCATTTCCAAAACATCTTTTTTTATCTATGAAAATGTTAATACATGTATATGAGAAATCACTCAGAATCAGATCGATGTTTTTGGCCCAGGACTGATACACAAATGAAAAGTGACTCATATCATTTGCATTAAATAATGTGTATTAAAACAAATTTCAACAGTTTTTAATTTTATTAACTAAATGAGGAATAAGTATTGAAGTGTGTATATACAGTAACAACATTTCCAACATAAAAAAAGAAATTAAAATTGTAGTAATTGTATCTAGTATATTATCTAATGCATATATAATAATAGGAGATGTGGCATCAGCCATTTACCAAATGAGACTGGAATATAAACTTCTACAGTTCCAATTTTGGTTTTCAATAATGAACTGGATTCCATACCATAACAGAAGCTGTTAACAGACCACAAAATAGAAAATGTGTAACTGTTCATAAACAGACAATATAACTGAAACATTTCATGGATATTACTGCTACTCTGTCCAATATTTCTCAAAACCTATAACTGGGAATATTATTGCTATGTCCATACTGTACCATAGTGATCATTTGTTCCAGGCTGATGTTTCATAAAATGATCGCTAAATTAACATGCAAGTTGGGCCATATGATATGAATTGAATAAAGTGCACGCTTAATTAAGGATTGTTTTGTGAAACAACAGCCAGATGTCAAAATACTACAAATGTAAAGAACCTTAATTGTAGCTATAAATGCATTTATTCATAAGGCAACCTAAATTTTCAGATATTAAAAACATATGGAAACGATTGGATATCCAGTATTACAGATATTACAGATTTTGTCATATCACAGAAGAAAGTTCTTGACAGGGATGGACAAAAAGAATTAATAACACCAGTAGAAAGAGTTTACCAAGTTTTAGACTACAACATCTGTAGCAGAATAGATTTAGATGTGTTCAGTGAAGGTGATAGCCAGGCCATGGTAAAGAACTGTATTTTCTATATAAGTACAGTAAAGAAAAAGTGTTATGATGATAGATCACTGTGATATTGGAACAGTTAACACCACTTTATTGCATACATGAAAATAGCATACCAGTAATCCTTTTAATTGCATAAAATTTGGTCACACAAAATCATTTGCTATATGTATAAAATTGCGGTCGTATTATGGTATGGCACTGTCGTCGGCGTCGTAGGCCTCGGCATTCCTGTCTGTAAACAGGTCGGTTTCCGCACGATAACTTTTGTTCTAGTTTATCAATCCTTTTAATATTGTAGGACATTGATAATTGGTACTAGATAAAGGTTGGTATTGATATTGAATGATCTAGCCCCACCCGTTTTTTGGGGAGGGGCCAGAAGGGGATTTTTCCTTACTTGGATATAAGTTCTCTATTTCTTGTCCAATTTTGATGGGTTTTTTTTCTTTGTATTCCCCATGAAAAAGACAACATAATAGGCCACAAGCGTCATGACCTATCTCTTACTGTTATTGAGATATTGGGGGTCCTAAAATGGCCACGCCCTAATTTTTGAAACTTTTTTATTTCTTGTCCGATTTTGATGGGTTTTTTTCCAAATGATTCCTTTTGAAAAATGCAACAAAAGTTACTCAAAGCAATTTTTTTGCAAAATTTACTGTTTTTTTTCATTTTTCATCCGATTTTGATGTTTTTTTTTTCATTTTATTTCTCTCAATGAGAGCTTTCAGCAGTATGTCAATGGATCTTCTCTATTTCATACCGTTTTCAAGCTAAAAGGGGTCAAAGTATTTTGTGGGAGGAGCGGGAAGTCTATTTCTTTTAACATGGACAAATTTTATTTTTAATTCAATTTTGATGGGTTTTTTTTCCAAATGATTCCTCAAGAAAAATGCAACAAATGTTATGAAAGCATTTTTTTGTAGCTTTTTCCGATTTTTTGTATGAAAGGGGTCAAAGGGTTTAATAAATGCGATTTTGCAGGAGATGGGAAATTCTTATTATTCATCCGATTTTGAAGGGGTCAAAGTAGTGGGGGGATAGGAATTCAATTTCGTATAATGTGAAAAAAATTAATTTTTTTAATACAATGGGTTTCTTCCAAATGATTTCTTGTGAAAAAATTAACAAAGTGACACCAGTTTTGAGGATAATACGAGTCAAAATGATCTTTTATCCAGTCATATCACTATGTCCATCATTTTTCTGTGTCCAGCACTTTACTGTGTCCAGTTCTTTACTGTGTCCAAAACATTACTATGTCCAGCACATTATTGTGTCCAACAAAAGGGTCTTTTGTTCACCTTTCACATTTCAGTGTGCTGCGGTCGTATAATGTTGCGCTTGGGAATCACCTCTGTTTTTCATTGATTCAGGTAAAAGTTATTTCAAATTGGTAAAGCTTTGTCCTGCTCCATACTCTGTCCATTACATTCCTGTGGCCAACAAGATACTGTGTCCACACTTACCCAAAATTTCATTTGTTCACCTTTCACATGTCAAAGTGCTGTAGTTGTATCATGCTGCATTTATAAAGCGCATCAGTTCATTGTTATTAGGTTTGATCTTTACAGCTTGAGGAAAGTACCTCAGGATTACGAGATAATGGTCATATTGACTGAAGTAATTCAGACTTTAATCAGATTGAAATTAAATGTTGATTTCATAAATAAAACAACGAAAATTTTACAAGATCATCCAACAATTGGTTTTATTTGATGGGCTTGTACACTTTATTATTTTTTATTTTAAAAGATGTTTTGGGGCCTTCTATTGGAGGAGGATATCTTTGAGAACAAAATAAAATGATGAATGTGAATTGTGACATCATAATAGAAACGGCATGCTAGTGTTTTTGTTGACATTGATGTACCACTGTTTTCTGCCATTTCATGTATTTTCCCCAGTCTTGATATTGTATCAG
>JAULBM010023613.1:0-11283 GCA_032357055.1 Geukensia granosissima
GCAGCAGACATAAACTGGTGTTGTTACATTCACGAAAGATTGAATTCATGGATACATGTTTTGTTTACCAATACATTCTACAGCTCCTCATAAGGAATGCAATTCCACCCCTGTTGAACACCTTGTGGCGGGGGACCTTGAGCGCTGCTCTATTTTTGCATTGGAATCCTTTCAATGAGAGCTTTCACTGTCACGTTAAGATATTTTCTCCATCTCTTACTGTTTTCGAGGTAGAAGGGTTCAAAGTGGGGGTGGGGTGGGTTGAAAATCAATTTCGAATAATGTGTAAAAAATTTATTTTCATCTGATTTTGATGGGTTTTCTCCAATGATCCTTAGGAAAAATTTAACAATAGTAATACCAGTTTTTAGTATGATACAAGTCAAAATGATCACTTATCCAGTAATATGACTGTGTCCAGCACTAAACTGTGTCAAGCACTGTACTGTGTCCAGCACATTATTGTGTCCAATAAAATATTTACCCAATTGTTCATTTGTTCACCTTTCACATGTCATCATGCTGCAGTCGTGTCATGCTGCGCTTGCAAAAGCACCTTAGTTTGTGGTTATTTTTATCTTAAAGAATCACTAAGACAAAACAGCTGGAAAAGCCTGTTACAAATGGTTGTATAATTTTGTGAACACTTTTAGATGTTAATTTTCAGGCCATCAGGGAAAGCACAATTTCAAGGTGGGGGAAATAAATACAAATGTGATGACTTTACAGAAACAGTGAGTATTCTGTCCACATCTTAGAGCAAGTAGCATATTATTCAAATTATAGAGTAAATCTGTCATTTTGCCACACATGGACAAAAAAAATATCAGGTTAAAAATCTGAGACAGTTATTTGCGGAAATAAAATCATGTCAGATTTAACAGGATGTCCAAATAGTCAGGTGTCACATTAAATGAGTTTTAATATACATGTGTATCTTTAATCACACAAGCACTAAATGTGATGCTATTCCATCAGATCCTATAAATTCTTAGTCTGACTTTATATAAAACTTACTTTTATCTTAACATCATTATATTGTTAATGAATATTCTCTTGTGAGATGGTACTATTTGTTGTAAACTTATATTGAGTGATCAGCTATTTTTTAGCCTGTCGTCAGAATGGGTGCCATGTTTAAAAAATATTATCCTTTATGATCTTGTAGTAAAAAATCTTTTCTTGATAAGAGAGAAATTTGAATGAACATCTACATGTATGCGAAATGTTAAATAAAAAAATCAGGTTAACCTATTTTGAAAATAAATGAAATTGATTACAGTTGATACCATCATGAGAATCATCTGTATTTCCATATTATCATATTTACAAACTATTGCTGTTTGTTATAAATCAAATGAAAAACAGACCACAAGATTTCGTTAAGATCACCAGATATTGTAAAGTTCATTGAATTTGATGTTTTTCTTTATTTCATCTTTTATGTGCTTTCTTTGTCAGTTGATGATCAATCACTTTAAGAGTTATGATGACCTCCATAGTTTTATCTCACAGAATATAAGACAGGTTCGTTCAGACAGGTTTAAGTATATTTTATTACGTATAAAGAAATATGTTCAGATACAAAATATCATTTTAACAATTTTTATTTTTTCCTTTCATTGATTGATTGATTAAATGGGGCTCCACTTCCATGCATATTCAGGACAAAAGCAATATTATGGTGAGTGATGATGAACCCTGCTTTGCATGACAAGCTGAGCCCGATTTATAACTTGCTAGCTCATGAAAGCAATATTCTGGAAGAAGACAGACACATTGTGCTGACTCTTGGCAGACCATTCTTTGTTCTTACTCCTTAATGCTGCATGTTGGCGGAGAAGCAGCAAGTACCAATTTAAATGTCTTTGGTTTCACCCATGACCTTCTGCACTCTAGGCCAGCATGCTAAACATTACACCACCTAGGTGGTTCTTTTGGATTTGAAAACTCAAAAAGACACAGTCTACATTGACATCACACATTATTTTTGCTCACAAATAATATGATTGAACAATAACATGAAAATTGTATGTTTCTATTTTGCATCGAAATTCTAATAGTGAAATGACATTTACATCTTAGATTCAAGTAAAATGGCCTTTGGTTTTTATTTCACCCATTTTCAAAATGTCAGACCCTTTTTCATAGATCATAACACATTGTGTTTGTTGGGTCAGTTGAACTTGTTTCAGTCTTAATTCATTTTACATTACATTGAAGATAACCTAAACAGAAAAGCCTGAATTTATACTTGTTTTCTACTTTTAATGATAGTGGCACATGTATTAGAAATTTATATCTGGAGAAAAATTTGTATTTCAAATTAAGACTGTCCCCAAGATCTTCGACAGCCTATTTTTGAAACAAAAATCCTAAAGCAATGGATAGAATGCAATTAATGATGTCATAGAAAAGACATTCAAGTATTTATCTGGCTATACTACAGTTTAGCATCATTTAAAACTATTTTTGAAGATTTGATATATTCCGTGTAAGTGTATGAAAACAAAGTCTGGACAGGTCAAGACTACAAGATTAAAAAATGAAGAGATGAAATATGTTGTGATAAAAAAAAATCTAAAAATTCAAAACACAGATCATCCATAATTGGAAACGGACATCTCTCATGATTTGAAAAAGAAAATAACAAATGTTTTCAACCTTTCACTTAATGCTGATTTAATTTCTATTTCAGTTTGAATGTGATGGGACAGGAGGTGTAATATTATGTCTGTATTCTGCTGTTATGTCTCGATATATTGATCAGTACGTATATTTACAATTGATAGTATTATTTGGGCCCTACCCTCTGATGAAGGTAAATCCAGAAAAGTGCTTTACATGCAAGTTAAATTTGGCTTTTGAATATTTGTTATAAATGTAGGTAAGATATGTATTGTATCTTTCTGGCATATATTATATTCTTTTGTTTTAATATCATTCTGTATTTACTAAAACGCTAAAATACACATGAATGTTGTGTCCAAAATGTTCATCTTTTATCCAAGATTAAAAAAAAAATATAATAGAAAAAATTAATCATTTATCAGGAATATTTTTTGTGTTAAGTATTTGGTAAATCCTTTTGATTAAGAATAATATAATATTGAGGCCATGAGATGGGACTTCATGCCCAATTTTACTTACATCTATTTCTAAATTTAAAACCATACACAAAATCATAATAAATTATATTTTGATGTTGATTTCAGAGTTCAGTGTGATATGGATGAACCATCAGGAAAGTTAATGGGAGCTCATGGATATTGTACTCAGGTAAAATGTTATAACTTAGTTGTGAGTGAAACTCAAGAAGTTAGACATTTGACCTTCTTGTATTTAATCTGCTCTTTTCATGAACATGAACTAACCTTTCTTTACTCAAAACTAACCAGTCTTATTAAGATCTTCTGACCATGATAGACCATGTGACTAAAAAAAGATCAGATTTTCTTGACGAAACTAACATAATAACATCAGAAAAGATGGGAACCTTGGAAAAACTGATATTTTGATCTGTATCCACTTAAAATATATAGTATTTTCTAAAAGTAAAGTTAAAAGATCTTGATTTCATTATTAAAAATTGTTAAGAAAATGAAAAACATTAACCACCATTTTAGTATGATTGGGAAAACTTGAAAAAAAAATCTGACCTATCATTTCTGCTGTTTTATGTATACATCACAGATGGAGAATCTAGAAAGGACCAGGGCATAACTTGTGCCAAATCCCAATTTCTTGTTTTAGAGTAAATAAAGGGTGCATTCGGACATCCACCTATGGATACCTTTGGGTAACCCTAAGGTTGAACGCCTCCATGGGTTAAGCATTTGTCAATGTTTTTCCTTGGGCAATCTAATGTATCTTAAGGCGGTTACCCATGAATCCATTGACAAATGCTTCACCTATGGTTGCATCCAACCTTAGGGTTACCCAAAGGTAACCGTAGTAGGATATCCGAATGCGCCCAAAATATGTTAAATTCAGATAGAGGTCTGAGAGAGCTCCATATTATTTTTCTGTTCTCTGATGACCTTTTAAATGAGCCAATGGAATTACTGTTTTAAATTATTTGAAAGCAAAAGTGTGTAATAATGAGACGCCAGTCTCCTGAGGATACTGAAATGGTCATTTAAGTAGAAAGTTAAACACCCTAAAGCATGTATGAAAAAAAATCATAGCAAAAATATTTGAATAGGTCAATCTTAATATTAAATGCTTTGTAAAAATTCTCTATAAATATTTGATTAGATATGATTTCAATTAGCAATTTTAATGCATTTACATCTAAGCAGACAAAAGTGTTTGGACAAAGATAAAATTACTTTGATAAAATGTAGAACTCTATCTTGCACAGAAATTTAATCACATCTTTTTCTTGTGTATGGGCATACATTTAAGTGAATGAAAACATAAAGTAGTCATTTTCTTGGATATTTTGCAGGATTTAGTCAACTTACTGCTAACAGGGAAGGCAGTGTCTAATGTGTTCAATGATAAAATGGAGTTAGAATCTGGTGATGGCTCGCCCCCGATGATCCTGAAGGGCATTAGTGGTAGAAGTGATATTGGTCTGTTGTCCCTGTTTGAACATTACAAGTCTTGTCAGGTATACTTATTATTCATGTTTAATCGTTTAAGTTTGTATGATTTTAATTCATTTTACCTCACAATGCCACATAGGTTTACAAAGTATACCAATTAGTCTCAAAATAATATTTATCCCATGAGATTTCTCATATTTGATAATGATTCTGATTTTTAAAAACAAATGGAAGGAATGAGTGGCAATTTTAATTAAAGCATAGCAATTCATACTTTTTTCTTAGTGAATCAATATAAATATGTGTGTAATCTCATTTTGGCTCACCTGGTCTAGAAGGCTATGTGAGATTTTCCCAACACTTTACGTCTGTTGTCTGTCCACTGCCTACAATTACAAAAAATCATAAATCAACTCTTCAAAAACCACTTAGGATATTTGAGAGCAAACATTGTTGGATTGGTCCTTTGGTGGTTGTTTTGTGAAGGAACCCTGCCTGCCAACCATTATGGCCTATATTACTGTAAATAATAATTAAGGGTGGATGGTTTGATGTATAAAATAGTTGTTTGTCTGAAACTACTGAACCAATTAAGTATTACCAAAATCAGACAAGAGAGTGCATGTACCTCAATTACAATAATGCACTAGAAGCAAAAATACATGCAAAAAGATGGTATATCTCTAATTAATGGTGGCTGTTAGTGAAAACAGGCTTAGGAGGAGATTCCTGACGATAAAACATCATGCCTCTCAATACTAAATGCATCAAACACAGTATGTTCGATTATTTAATACTGTGTTTTCAACTTTAGGAAGGACAAGATGGATGCAATAAAAAATTCAATAACATTTATTGACCTATCAAAATTATAAAACGGCATACTTTAATATAGATACTTTTTCTTGATTTACAATTTTCTAAGATCATATACAAGTACATTTAGATTAGTGATAAAATGTTTTATTTGTGGGCATTTTGCATTTTTAAAATAAAATGGCACACAAGATTCAGAAGTTAAAGTGAATTAAAACCAAAATTCTAAAACTTTTGTTGATCTTAAACAGGCAATAATTATCTAGAGGTAGATCATTCTGTTGAGAAAAAAAAATTTTATTGCTGTATTTGTGATGTTATTTTTCTCTTTCAGGTTGGAACATATTATAAGACACCAAAGTATCCTATATGGGTTGTATGTAGTGAGAGTCATTTTAGTGTATTATTCTCCATCAATAAAGACTTAATAAATGACTGGAAAGCTGAGAAGAGATTTGATCTATACTACTATGATGGTTTGGCAAGACAACAAGAAGTTATCAAATTATCCATATGTAAGTTTGGACAATGAATTCTTATTTTTAGTAGAGAGTACTGTTAAATTATTAGTATTCACAGATTCCAATTTTGGCGGAAACATCTTTTCTTACCTTTCATGGCTTTAAATTTTCGTGTATCTTGCGTATTTCGTAGTTATGCCCAGGTAAAAATTGATGTTTTGCAGGTATGAAATATTGTGATTAAATCATGTCTGCGAAGATAGAGGAAAATTAAAACACTGTGTAAATTGATACCTTTACAGTATTCATAGAAACAGAATTCATCGAGATTTTATCTTCCTGGTTAACATATTATTCCTTTCTAACGTAAGATGAATTATTCTTCTCATATTGGCATCTGTGTTCAGGATTGCTTATTTAAAAAAAGGAAGAGAGACCCTTGTAGGATGAAAAATGGACAGCCCAGAGTTAAAGCATAATGAGAAATTAAGAAACAGACAAATAAAAAACATTCAAATATCAATATAGAAAAATAGAAAATTCAGATAAATTTATGTACCACCTATGATTTGGTGAAACATATATGTAACCTTGAGTAACACTGAAACATACTCAAATTAGCCTTCCTATCAGACCACCTTTAGTTTTGTAAAACATCTCAAACAGAGATTTTCCACATACCTTTGAATTTCTTCCACAAATACCTTTACTGAAAATTAGGTCTTTTGATTGTTCAGTTTTGAGTTGAGAAAATCCTTCAATTGAGGTGTTCTATAGTGTTTTAACAAGAAGTTTGTGAATGGAATCACTTTTAAATTTTAACAAAAAGTTTATCTTTAATTGATGAGGTCAGTTGACTATCATGCAACATCAACAATGCAGTTTCAGCACACTCCTCCAGATGATACTTAATTGATTACCCAGTCAGTGATTTCCTCTTGGTGTTGCTGCTGCACAAGAAGGTTCCTGTTTTGTGACCTAGCTTGTTTGGAAAAATCCACACACTATGAACAAATCTCAAACATGGGTCAACTGATTTAACAAAGCAAAACCTGATAGTGCACTAGTGACGCTAAAACAGAGTCATCAGTGGGTGTAATCCATTACAGCCAATAATGTCAATATAAGCTATGTAAACGGAACACTTTTCTAAACCAATCAAAAGTGTCCGTGGTATTTTATTTAGAAGGGTTTCACTATAGTGTATTTATTATGATTTTGACCACATGTTATTTATAGGTACAACAGATAAGATGTACAGACCTCCGACTGGTGAAGAAGAACTGATACCCCCAATAGATCATTGTATCAGGACAAAGTATGTATTATTAAACATTTTATGTAAAATTTAAAATAAAATTAAAAATGAAATAAAATTAAAACAAAGATATCAAATCTTTTTTATTATAGCTTATCCTAGGTATGAATTTTAATAAATTAAACAGGTTTTTATTTTTGATATTCTGAACTATTTAAGGCTTAACATGAAAATATTCTTTTTCTATTTACCTACCAACTGAGATAATTTGAACAAATCCCAAATTATTAATTGCTTTTTTAATTTAAATATTGTTTTTTGGTCCATTGGATTCAGCATGGTTTTAAACATTTTTTATTATTTTATGCCTTTAAATTTAGTTTCAATATTCAAATTATTTTTCAATGCAATAACTCACTTTGAAATATATAAATCAACAAAAAACCTAAACTTGAAAATTATCGTAGTAAATCAGATAGTTAACAATTTTTGTCTTTCCTAGCTACAAGTACTCTTTACTTGCAGGAAAAAAATTGATAAGCCTCTAAGGGGCCCACAGAAGATTTGGTCAAAAATAACAAATATTCTGTTATATATATTGTTTAACAAATTGTATGCAACTTTATTGTAGATGGAGTGATGCCCAGATTGACTGGAATGGAACAGAACCATTACTGTGATTGGTACCTTGTGAGGCTTCATTTGTTGTGTTATGTCACAACACATGGATCTACTAGTTTTTTGAAATTATTCAGTAGCTATTAGCTCAAAATATCTTTTTGAAGATCTAATCAGGCCGATCCAGCTGGAGTATTTATTAATGAATTTTGATATGAATAATTTGTTAATGTGCAGGATAATGAAAAATGAATGATTACTAAAAATCTTAATACACTCATGATAAGGCAGGATCTAAAGATGCAATGTATTAGTAGAAATATTCTTAGTGTCAGCACTATATTAGTGTACTTTTAAGGTTAAAAGTAGCATCATTGCATCAGAATCATTTATGACTTGATAGACAACTTGATCAAGGTGACAAGGTTAACAAACTTACATTAATATTGGACCCATGTTTTTCAGTCAGTAGTTAACATTAAGGTTGATTAAGTTTTTAATTTTTATTGGTGTGAATTTCACACAGTATTTCATTTTTTTTAGGCATATTTATGGTAAACTCTGTGAACATACCTATATGCAATAAGGTGGAAAATTTTCTCTCAAATCTCAAAATCACTTTGTTACAACTACACTTAAATTCCCCATGCTGTGCATAGGGTAAGGTATTTTTGACAAAGAAATGTATCTTAATTTTCAGCTGAACAGTACAAAAATAGCCCAATTGAATTGTTTTAGTAAAAGGACTAAAAAACAGAGGTTCAAAACATTTTAAAAATGCTAAATTTGCAAAAAAAGAAGTTTGAATACCATTGGTCTTTGAGACATTCATATTGGCACTGAATACAATTGGTGCTTAAGACATACATATTGGCACAACTAAAGTTTGACTGGATATCTAAATCTTTCCATAAAAATTTAAAGGCTTAAGTGGTACATGTATATTTATAATGTTAGGTATTTGGACCACAATTGACAAAATGATTATTGGAAATTCCTGGATTTTTTAGGAGAACTTACATAATAACATCAGAAAATATTGGGAAACTTAGTAAAATACTTTTTACTTATAGCAAATCTTTTGATAATTAAAACAGATTTACAGAAAATTTTTGTGCTCCGAAACAGTTAATTTTTTTTAAATTAATAAAGAAAATCACATTATTCCCTAAAAAATATTAAAATGTTTGATCACAATTTTTAATTAGGTCCAGATACCTTAAGATTTTGTATAATAATGTTAAGCGCTCTAGCTAGAAATGGAACTGTGCTAGACAGAAAATTTTACACTTTCATTCATACAACATGAATAGAAAGGGAAAATATAACTTACATGCTGCCATTGTTAACAATACTATGACAAAATCTCTTTATTTTACATTGTTAATGGTATATCTATATATTCAATTTAGACTTTTTTCCTAATAAATATTAAAAAACTTTGGGGAATGTAAGGTACATCAATGAGTTTAATAATTTCATTCCAATATCTTTTTATCCAATGTAAGGTACAACAATGAGTTTAATAATTTCATTCCCATATCTGATTAGCTAACTGATGAAACGATTTTTTGGCTGCTCTCAATGATTTTAAAACTTGTTTTAGATTCAAGTAATTAGCAATACATACATTACACCTGTTCTGAATAAATAGGCTTTTGTTTACCGTGTCAGTCTACAATACATAACAGGCTCAGATTGGGCCACCATGGCCACCAGCCAGTAAGCTTCAAGGTAGAACATGTTGTCTCTCATTAAATATTTAAGCCAGTTGCTTTCATTTTTGCAAAGTACAGTTAATTCTCATACAGAATGTGTTCATTATTTATTCACATAAAAATGCTTTATGTATAAAGTCCAAATAATTGTGTGGTTTTTTTGGAAAATTATTTTTCTTATTCAGCAATTTCATGCTAGCTGTTTAATGAAAAATCATTTTTCAGAAGTAATGCAATTATGAAAACTATTATTTACTTTTTATTTTTTTATATGTTTATTTGTACATACAGGTTGTGTCAAATGTCTTTGTATCCTATTTATTGAAAGATTTTTATTGCTTTATTACTATTTCAGTTAGTCTGTGATAAAATAAATTTTAGTTTTACACTTCTTTGTCTTTCAAGAATTTCTTGCAGCTGTAAGCCTAACCTTTCTTAACCAAACCCCAGTGAAAATGCAGAATTTCTCAGTGAAGGGAAGAATTCTGTTTGTCTTGGCTTTACGGGAAATATACAATAAAAGAATGAATATGACATGAACAAAGGGTCATAATATTCACTGATATATGAACCAGCATTGCAATGGACAAATACAAAAACAACCATAGATATTTCTATAAGTATGTTTGCTGCTCATGTTTGGCCATTTTGCTCAGATTTATTTAGCTCCTCTGGCTTATTCCATTTCATAGCAGTAATATTTTTACTGGTGACCCACACTTTTCTTTTCATCATTCAATAAACACACTTGAAAATGCCTTGTGAAACATGTTTTATGAAATTCTTCTTATTCTTCTTAGGATTAAATGGTCATAATCTTCTTGGGATTAAATGGTCATAACCTACCAAGACAAAAGTCTGAAAAATCAAGAGCAACCCTTATCCTGCCAATTTAAAAAATGCTTAGATCTCAAAAACAAGCACACTGACCCATAAATTTTGTCTGCATATTATCTTCAAATGTAAAAGATCTTAATATCTAATGCAATTTTTATTTTAAATATCGGTCGGGAACATCCTAAAATAAAGTATTTAAATGTTTTCTGTCATTTTAATCACTTTTAACACCAACACAATATGAGATTGCAGCAAATTTCTAACTTTTATGGGGTATAAACAGGCATTTTTAATATTTTTTATTTTTGGGTATCGATTATACATGAAAGTAAGGGAATAATGCAATTTAAACTTGTCAAAGTCAGTCTGTCTGTAAGTGAATTAAATAACCATAACATATATATGTAAAACAGAATAACAGCAGTAGTAAATTAACAAAACAACTCAACAAATAGTGCCTCACACAGAACAAAGCTCATCAACAACAAAGAGTAGACACACAAACAAAGACAAAAATAAAAACATAATGGCTAGAAAGCCTTACTTGGTACAATCACATAACATGCAATTGTCAGTTTACTTCAATAAAAATAAAATTCAGTAGGTAGGTTTTATTGTAAAACATAAAATGTATGATTTCAGACTTCAATGTTGACAGGGTTTGCTTTTGATAGGAAAACTTACTATACATGTACACAAATAAAGTTTGTGCATGGTAAGATAATGTCCCTAATTGAAAATCGGATTTAGGAATCCTATTTCCCATTACCCACAGCAAGTGAAACTTGGGTCAGGGAAAGCTTGTCATTTAATGACACTATCCCTAGGCAAGTTGAAAATTTTATTTACTGTAATGATTTTTGTCTCGCCTGTGAGACATAGCTGTTACTTTTTGGCGGCAGCGGCGGCGTTAGTTTTTTTGAAAGCTCTGTATCTCTGAAAGTATTTATGATAGGATGACCAAATTTGGTGTGCTTATAGTTCGTGATATGAAATTATCGACATACCACATGACATTGGTCCTT
>JAULBM010023624.1:0-11283 GCA_032357055.1 Geukensia granosissima
CAGTAAAACTGACCGCCGCGATATGACTGAAATATTGTTGAAAGTGGCGTTAAACCCCAATCAAACAAACAAAATCATTTAATAAGAAATGGTTTTAATGGTAATATTTCATAACATTCTTTAACTTTTCATTTCGGGAAGTTTTTTGCGGAAGATGTAATTGAAATGCCCTAACGAAATCCAATTTAACTTAGTCTCAGATGTTTTTTGGTTTTTTGTTTTTTTTTTTTTTTCTCTTGTTTGGTTGTCATATTCGCTAATACGATAAACAATTTTAAGACGAACTGGAATAAAGTCGATCTGTTTGTTACTGATTACGAAAAATTCTTTGTGAATAGAAATACGCATTTGAATTGCAGAAAAATGCCTAATTGAATTTCTTTACAGTTGCTTATTCGGAAGAAGATTTAATATATACTTGGTATAGTGGAAAGGACACATCGGTAAAAACAGCACCTGATATGAGAATGTCCCAGTTTGACCTTATTAACCTTTCAGCGGAAACTTCATTTACACTAAGGAAACATGGTAAATAAAACTTATTATATACGCCTGCTCATAAAGAAGGAATAGATTTATTTTTGATCTGACATTAGAAATAGGTATGATTAGACTTTGTCAAGCAAATTTGTTGCACGGAAATGGCAGAATAGGCTTGTAGGATGATAGTAGAGTATAGTTAAATAATAAAATTGAATGAAATAAACGTTAACCATTTGGAAGGACTCTATCTGTAATATTAGCATTTTTCACAAAAATGTGAGTATGAGAACTCATATAACTAGCCATCGGACAAAAATTTTAAAACAGATACTTTTGTTGCTTGAAATAATAAAATTAGATTTGTGTAAAACCTTTTGGCATTCTGACACATAATTTTTTGCATACAAGTCTAAAAAGTTGAATTTTTGACTCAATATTCCATATTTATGACCAAGTGTGTATGATAATACCTCTATAATGAGTTAGACAAATACGAATATAAAAAACTTGTATATGCAACCTGTAGCGGAAAATTAGTCATTACTGTTCCGACTATGTCTTTCCCTATAACGAAAACATATTGTTGTCATAGTTCCAGAATGTCAACCTTAGACATTTTGTACCAGTTCATAATCATGCACTAGACAGGAAGAGGAAGTATCGTAAAGAGTGGGGCAAAATTAAGTTAAATAGTCAGTTTTCAAATATTTATCATGATTAAAATAGGTTTGCTTCACGAATAAAATGAATAAAAATATTGATATATGCTCGTTTTAGATAGAACGGGTCAAAGGACGAGGGTTGATAAGGCCCATTTTTGGCCGAATAATTTGGCTAAAAATGAAAAATCGGCTTATATCTATTATTTTTTAATTTTTTGTATTGAAGAATGTCTATAAAAGGAAAATCCAACAGAATTTTTTAGTTAATTAGTTCTACATTGTTCACATGACACATAAAAATGCTTTAAATGTGAACTAAGAAATCAATTAATTTTATGCAATATTTTGATAATATTTTGTCGATTTTAATATAGATTGCAAAAAAACATCACAACCAAACGTTGCACAATTAAAGATCTATCAAGTAAAATATCTTCGTGATGTTTTTGTGCGATGATATCTTTTTTTTTAACAAAACACCTCAAAAAATGAGTATTTTTACCGAAAATTCTTGTCAAAATAGTCACATATACCCTTTCATTTTGCCGAAATGACCAAAAGTACACAAGAAAAAGTAATGAATTATTAAAAGCCGACTATTAAACAGCATTTTCACATCAACTTGTGACACAAAGTCTACAATTTGGGCCAAATATGGTGCTTAACGTACCTACTCCTTTGCAGAAAACCGCTTTCTCTAGTTTTGGTTGCGTCCGTCAAAATATTTTGAAAATATAAAACTGACATCAGGGTTGACCTTACGTGCGATAAACGGAACATGTGATGGAAATGGTGCAATATTATGTCTCCCCTTTGTTGAAGAGTGACATACAGTTTTCTATTTCTTCAAAATGATGTGTACATAATCATTATTTTCATATGCCTTTGATATTTGACTTGTTCAAATTAAAGGTTATTTAAGCATTTAATCATGTCTTGATCAGAACAATTTCTCCTCTTTTGACATATGCTTACCTCAGTTGGACCTTTTGTGTATCTTTACAAGACGATATATCGCTTGTAGTAATTGCGGCAGAGCCTTTGAATTCAAGGTCTGATTATAGGCTTTTATCATTCAATCATTTCTATTATCATAACATGTGTGTACAAGCAAGCTCCGATGTGTTACACAGCCTTGAACTCCATTTGACCAAGATCCTAAACTTAAAAAGTCAAATTATAGAAAATTGCTATAATTTACAGTCCCTTGTGGTAGGTTTTGCTTTTATTCCATCGTGTTTGGGTCAGACTTATTTTTCATTGCTATTCGCGTATAATATTTGGAGTATTTTATTGATATATAGATGGGATAGTTTAGTTGAAGTATCTAAAAGAACATTTAGTTTTCCAATATGTTGGGTTCACCTGCCCTTGTAGAAGCAATCTTTTAATTTTATGCACTTTGAACAAAAGTTGAGAACATTCGATCGACTTGTCATTTTTTTAAACAGGATAAGCTTTTTAGATACATATCTATGCAATTTTTGTGAAAACAATTGTCGATTGTTATTAAAATTATCTTTGCATGAATCTTACAAATAGCAACCTTAAAACAGCTAATTGATTTGGAAAACATCTTATTTAAATACCGGTATATCCAACTATTGAATAAAATTACTAAATAATACTATATCACTTTGATAAAATAAAGCATTTAAACTAAGAGACATCTAACAGTATATAACGTTATTTTGCTATGAAAATCACTACAAAATAGGTGAGAGCTTTTACATTTTATGTTATTGATTCGGAAAACCTGCAAGACTATTTAAGTATGTTTTCAATTTTTTTCCTCGGAAGTGTCGTGTAGCTGGAGTATTTATGCTGATTTTATCCAGTGATCCTTCCTATCAAGATTTCTGCATAATTAATTGAAGCACATATAATTATGGATTTTTTCAATGAAAAAAAGGAAATCTTATTCCATTTTTAACAAAAACCATAATAACTATTTTTAAATGAACAAACATATTTTGAGGAAGTACTAACCGATAAACAAATTGGAATGGAGTAATGAAGAATTGAGGCGATGCGACGCTACTAGGCTGATAGCCATATCATATATTCATTACGTCTGGAAGCTGTCTAGATGATAAATTATTTTGTGTAGAAAAACTTATCATTTCTATACTTCATTTCTAAACCATCCAATACTTTTTATCATCTCTATATTATTCCATATGTCTAAAATCATTTTTGAATAATTGTGACCTATTGCTGAACTGATATATTCAGCAACACGCACTTGTCAGTCGTTGTTCATTTCAGAAATTAATCCGCCTAATTGATAGATAAGTGATTTGTCAGTTCAGTGATGGATTCTGGGATATATAAGATAGATCGTCTGGTATTTGCTACAAAATTACTGTCATCAATTAAACTGTCAGCTGGATTCGAAGCAAAATCAAATTTACTGTATTTATTTCTAAAACAAACCATTTAATTTGAATTTCAGTCAATATTTGGTAGTTTCGAATATAAAAGACAGAGACTCTTGTGTCAGTCATGCATATTGCACTGAATACAAACATGGATTTCCGTTCAAGTGTAAAATTAATTGAGTCGTTCCATGTACTTTGGCTTCATCAATTTGTCTTGATTAATTTACCATGCATATTCTATAATTGGTATGCTGTTTTATTATACTGCACTCTCATTGCTTATAGCGTACGATGGGATACAGACAGTTCGGCGACCTGCATTTTGCTGAAGTGTATGAAGCAACAATGAAAGTGTCTCTATGAAGATTAATTTTTCACATTCGAATATTCTATTTCCCGTATTTTCTGTGTTCATTGTATAATTTTGCTGATTCTTCAAATAGCTAAAATTCATGTTACATAATTCTTAAGGAAAAATATATAGCAAAATAGCATTTCACTACCAGAACAAGTCATTATAAATGAGAAATGTTATTTATTAACTTATTAAGGATATTTATTAATTTATCTAGAATAGGTCTCACTATACAGGAATGGCCCATAGACTCGAAAGTTCCTTTAACAATGTCTTGCAGGGTGTTGTGCATTTAAAAGATAATATGTAAATTTTTGACTTCATGTGATTTTATATTCTTATATAAATGTACTTGATATAGGTGCTTTTAAAGTTTTACAGAAAAGGTGTTCTTGGTGTAGGAAATAGCTTGTACTAAATATTAGTAAAAAGCCAAATAAAGTCCATTTGAGCAAAAGTATTTATGTAATGACATCTTGGATTTTCATTTTAGAAAGATTAAACGCTCATGAATATAGTTTTGCAGCTGATTTTAAACATCATGGTCTTTTTCCATTCCAACGAGATATAAAATGTGTGCATCTGTTCACTTATATTTTCAGTTTAAATCCTTAGACATTGTTCTTTTATCATTGATATCAATGGAAAACGTCGAACTGCACAGTTTAAACTATAAAACCTTATGTGCATTGAGGGCAATTTTGTTCCTTGAACTCTCCAAAGTCTGATTGTCAGTATGCATTTACTTTGAGAACTGTTTAATTCAACAATTAAAATAATATTTGCTACATTATTAGGAGATAACCCCTTTTTATTTTTTTTTACAAAACATTGTGTAATTGTGGAATAAAATGAATTTCTTTTACAGAAATCGGAATTTTTTCTTCGATCTGTCCCCTATGGATTTTTTCATTTAATTTATTTTAATAGATGACAGAATTCTTGCATAAAATTAATTTAATGTTGAATTTCTATTGCAGTCTTCTGTGTGTGATTTTTGTACGTTGATTTTGTTTTATGGCATTATTCCTATGGCCAATGTATGCATGACTTATTATTATTTATTCAGAACTTACAAAGGAGGTATCGTTCTTAACAACACAACCTAACATTTTCAAAATTTCTTACGAAGTACAAAACGAATTTCTTAGGGTCTCACAGTTTTTTCATGAAATGGCCCTAGACAAAATAGTTCCTTGAAAACAGAAGAAATGCTCTGGAAGGGTCTCATGCATTTGCGAAAGTGAACAGGTGAAATGTTAATCTAACAGTTGAAAATATGTGGTTTTTACATTTATTGCAAGTGTTTTGGTGTATGAAATTTATTGCTTATAACATTTAACAGCACAAGGAAAGTCCCTTTTTACAAATAATATTCGATAATGTAAACAACGATTTTCAATCAAATTTTTTGAAAAAGTTAACGCGCATGTTAGCCGAGTTCAAAATTTGGTTTTTTTTTCTTATGAGGTATGACATCGGCTTCCGTATATATTTCGCTCAAATTTGTTCACATTTAGTTCAAAGGAAAACGTCAAATTGTATAGTGGGGCATGCATTCTTTGCCGTAGGGGAGATAATGCTATTCTCTTCTGTGCTTAAGGGTGGACAAATGACAGTATTTCTCACTTTTTAAAAATATTAATTCACCAATATAAATTCATTTTCTTCAAGGGATAACGTGATTTTTCTAGCTATCCTCAAATCGCTATAACATTAACAAACAAGTATATGGTGGAGGTATGACACACTATGATCTGTTTAATTTTTATGCGTCCAAAAATACGATAACAGTATGAAACTATTTGAAGTTCATAAAAAATGTATAAGAAAGCAATTGATGTTTCCTACAATAAGAGTCATTCCTGAAAATAGACGTTTGCAAAATTGAGCGAAAGCTTATTTGACCCTTACACCTACATTTTTGATATTGGAAAACCAGAATATAAATGTGGAGGGATATGATCTCAAGGACTGGGGTCTAGGAATGGCTGACGAGAACCTGAAACTTCGTTCCGTCATAGTTTATCAAAGTAAAATTGTACTTTAAACAGTAATTTATCCAATCACTCTTTTATCAATGGTCCTTAAGGGTTGCATACATTTACAGATGATATCGTTTATAATTAAACTTGACTCATCCCCTTGTAAATCTTAAGCTATTTTGTTAAATGCACATTATGTGCGCATACACATTATTTTTATTTGGGGGGATTTAGAGCTTTTCACAAGGAGTGGTATTCCACCATTTTTGAAGGCCTTGTGGAGACCTCTAGATTTTTAAAGTTTTTTTTCTCGTGGTTGGAGTGCAGCCTCTCTTACATTTACCCCATATCTTTCCATTTCCATATCTGAGTATATTGTTTTAAATTGTTGTTGTAAAATGCATTTGGTTTTCAGATGATAGGTAGGCATCACGTTTCAAAAAACTATGTGATGTTTTACTTCGTGCTGAAACTAACTGTTCCTGAGTAGTCTATTGCTAAATTATCTGAATATAAACAGTCACGAAATGTTTCTTGAATTTGCATATACTTTTAAAATTAAAATTATAAAAATTGAAAATTTTAATTTAAAAAAAACAAATTATAACCATCGGTTAAAAATTTAACTTATTTTGCAAAAATTGTTTAGGGTAAGAGAACTTCATTTGGATGCTGGAAAAACATCCGAGTATAGAATCTTGATGAAACATAAGGTTATAATTAACTCTTAATTATCTTTAATTTCAATGGCCAGATTTTTCACCAGTCAAATATCAAGAGGTTTAGGGCTCTTTGACCATGGCCTCTTTTGATATATGGTATTAATCCTGACTGACAAAAATGGCAATAAACAATTGCTAGAATTACGATGGTTTCCTTCGCGATGTGTCAATGCTATACAAATAATAATTGACAATATCTTATGACAAGCTTATCGTTTGCGATGTGTAATTTGTTTTATTTATTTTTATTTGCAGTTCGACATTCTATGTTAGCAGTTTACTTCAATCTGCGGCGCCACACTGGATATTTTGTGATAAACATCTTTGTACCTTGTATGTTATTGGTTATTTTATCGTGGGTCTCGTTTTGGATAAACAGGGAGGCAACCTCCGATAGAATAGCTCTTGGTAAGCAGATATTAAATTTTCTTAGAAAGATATTATTCGTAAATACAGAGGTCGCATATTTGACGGAACAACAATACCCTCATTGTTTACTTACTTGAATTATAATGATTTAAATTCGCTTTCAATACAGATGTTTCAATGGTGCCGTTCGATTCTTTATAACGGAAGTTATCTTAGTTAAGGTTTTTTATTGTTTCCGTCATAGGTAGTTTACATCCCAATGAGTTCTACATTCACTTTGATAGTATTGATAGAAGAAACAAAATAATTTTTTGTTCCCCTTTTTGACAATTGTATTTAGAAGATTTATCATCTTCTTTGTATTTTTTAATGATATACGTGGTATAATCGTTGATCATTTTAATAATTTTATACAAATATGCGTGTGTCTTCTAACTTTCCAAGGTCTTTCCCAAAACTGATTGAGTTTTTGTTGATCTGCTCTCATGGTGGTCTGAAATTTTGGCTGAATTTGTCAAAGTTTTTCGGTTTTTTTTTTGGTACCAAGCATACATTTTAATTTTGTAAAAATGGTATGAAGAAAAACGAAGAGCAATTTATCTGAATGCTAATAAATATTGGATTCGTGATTATATGATCTTGAGAACCTTTCATTATGTTTCTCCACTTTTTATCGTTTTATGTATGCATACAGACATACAGGTAATTGGGGTCCAGTTTAGGCTTTGTAGTCATCAAAAAGTTAGTTTTATCATGATTGCAGTTCTTCATCTTTTAGGACTCGTTCATGCAGTATTGATTTTGATATATCTGACGAGTATCATCAAACTGGCACCCTAGTCATAACTGTACATTTCGTATTCTTATAACAGACTTTTCTTCCATCGGGTATATTTTGGGGAAATACGTACAAGACAATTTCTGACAAAAGAGAGACTATCTTCCTGTAAATATAACATTAGTTGATACTATTAATTTATTACTGTGGGCCAGTGAAAAGTTTTGTAATGAATAATTGCTACATATTATCGGGCCAAACATGATCAAGATAAACCATTATCACTTATGTATTTTTTTAATAAAGGTACAACAACTGTGCTTACCATGGCTTTCCTTGCACTAGACAGTAGGGAAGATCTGCCTCGGGTGAAGTATGCTACAGCATTAGATTTATATGTAGCTCTCTGTTTTGTTTTTGTATTAAGCGCTATAGTACAGTTTGCTATTGTTCATCGGTATACTAAACATGGACACGGTGATGTTGGACCGTCACATCATGAGCATGATGACGATGATGATGAATCTGGTGAGGAATCTGGGGTAAGATTCGGTTTATGATACACAAACTTACATGTATCAATAAAAACCGACCAAACAAATACAGTGGTAAACTAATACAACTTTAAGTTTAGTTAGATAGGTATTAATGCTTGTTAAGAGACGATTCTAACAATGGAATAGAAGATAGAAAAACGGGTACGCTTACATACCGCAGGAAAAGGGTGCAAGTCACTCAGAAATCAATCGGGATATATGTACTAAAAATATGTCTCCAAAATGACAAACTGTCAGAGTGTCAGAGTGTTGCGAGGGGACGCTTACCCTTCATAAGCATCTGACCCCACTCTTCTTTTTGTTTCTTTTCTTTTCGTTTTATCTTTTAGTTAGTTTCAAATTTGTCTTGTCTCTTTGGCCTATGCACTTTTGATCTCTCACGTGGGTATTCTACACTAGACTTGTATAAATACAATGCAGCGGGAAGTGATTTAACTTAATAAACAGAATTTAAAGTCAGTATGTAAATTTTCATATAATCACTTTGGTATCTATGTTTTAGCTGAAAACTAGCTTTAACCACATAATTCTTCCATAAAATTGCCAGAGCAATATGGCTGAATAGTATACACAGCTGCTTATTATGACCAAAAATTCTACTAGATATGTATGTCATTTGACAAGCAGTTAGACAGGAGTTTCGCTGACAAGATGTGATTTTTTTTTGTTTGGTTTAACTCCACTTTCAACAATATTTCAGTCATTTACTGGTGTGGGAAGTAGGCGTGAACCAATGACCTTGGTAAGTAACTGACAAACCTTATCACGTGCGATGGGAACTTAACGCAACCCGTTTCTGCATGGTCCAAAGTCAGACTCGAACTCACGCCGTATAGGTGACTTTATATCAACTTTTAAGACCACTAGGTCACCCAGGCATCGAAAAGAAATGATGTATAAGATATTTTTAAACAATATTATCTACATGTAATACCTGTACGCAGAATATTACGAATTGCCCATTTCATCTGAGCAAATATGGTACAATTAAACGCAATTGTTAATTTAGTTGAGTTAACCCAATCAGTTGGTTGGATGATTCAGCATCGACTTAAAATGTCTCCAACATTAATTTAAAAAAAATAAGTCTGGTAAAGTCTTAAAACAGAAGAAAAAAATTAAGATGAAAATCGCACTACAACAGCAACACACAGAAAATCTTGAATATCGAAACTGACAAAGGTTGGGAATAAAACTGGTAGGTGCATTATGTCCCCTGAAAGCTGATCATCATCTGATAATTCCGCAGCGCCGCTTATATAGCAAGAAACTTAAAACTTAGGCTGCATGATGCGAATTTCCAAGAACACAAATCTTCAACATTTATTTATTTAAATTATCATTTAAAATAAATAAAGACAAAAACTGTATTTTAGGACAGAAGAAATGGTAAACCACATGGGCAGCCATATAGATCTGATGTGAATATGCCAAGTAACCGGGTGTTCCTTTGCCGGGGAGAAAGTAGACTTCGGGTTTGGTTGTCTAGTTTACGGATGAAAAATCGTCCGGTTTTTAAAAGACGCAAACATCATAGCAATAGTGTTAGTCAGATTGATCGCGTATCTCGTATTGTTTTTCCGCTTGTTTTTATACTGCTGAATTTTGTTTATTGGAATTTTTATTTAAAACAGCATAATCTTTAATGTTCTGATTCCTTTTTAATTAATATAAAATGCAAATGAATTTTGTTGTTTATGATGTTGTAATTTTCCTGTAAGATTTTTTTAAAGAAAAATGGCAAATATGCACCATAACACAATGTCTATGCCATGAATTATTTTGCACAAACATAGTTTACGTTTGACACTCACCAAAATATTGAAAGAACGCTGAAATGCTGCTTAGGACCTGGGAAACAACTTAAACAGGATTTTTCCAATTATTAGTGGCCGACACACAAAAGCACATCGGCTTTCATAAAAATATTTAATACGTACCCGTTGTGTTCCTCACAAGCGCTTTCACCTCAAAGCAAAAGGGACGCACTTAAAATATTACACTCGCTAACAAAAACGACCGTACAGCTTTTATGGACATAAACCTTCAAAGGTAAATAATATTTAGGTTTGATACTTAAACTATTTTGCGTTCCGTAATAGCTTGTTCTCTTTTACATTCTACTGTGTATCAGATATTTGCAAGGAAGCTAGTGAGTCAATTCAATTTCTTTTACAAAAGAAAACGACAGAAACAACATTTACACATTTGGACAAACGTGAAATTAACTTACCATTAACTGAACATATTGAAGCGTTCAAATAATACTCAACATATCATTTAGCATCCATATTATTTGAACAACATACTTAAGATTTGTAAATTCAATTTCAGAATAGTCACACCAGCAATAACATTAAAAAGCATTAAAACCCTAAATAAAAAGGTATCTTCCAATTTTTTCTACCGATTCAGTTGAGAGGATCTATCCATAATTCTGCGAATGATCACGTGGTGGATCGATATGAGGATGTTACATACTTTCAACATATTTTAGTAACTAGCAAACTAGTTTTGATTTTAACCAGCTATATTGTTCCTGATTTATTAATTTCTCGGGCTTATTAATTCCATCAACACAACAAGACTTTTGAAACTGGTATTATCATACTTATTTATTTCAATTGACCAGTTTTACGGTTCAAACCCATTTAAATCTTTTGTCCACTTTTGTTTTTCTCAATTAAATAGTGATAATAAGTCTTTCAATGATTCCAAACCACACTTTAAATTGAAATATTAAACAAGTATCAATTTCCTGAAAGCGTCTTAAATTATCGTTCATATTTTGTCATAATTTCTTAAAATATATTACATGGATGTCAAAGTATCAAAAGAGTACCGTTTTTATAATAAATGCATGGGAACGGTCGAAATAAAGGGAACAGTTTCTAAAGCAAGAGGAACATAATATAACATTACTTAAGTTAACCAGCCACTTCATAACAAGAATTCTTCCTTTATGTCGTCATAACATATTTTGAGTTGTCT
>JAULBM010023635.1:0-21153 GCA_032357055.1 Geukensia granosissima
TTATTTTCACCTATAAAAGCTTGTGTTGCAATTAGTTGCAGGTTTGGTGATTTTTTAAGCTAGATTGACTAGACTATTTAATGAGTTTTTGTTTTGTCTGCAGAACTTCATCATTACAGGGAAGGGGCCAAAAACTAGGAAAAGCAACATAACTGAAAACTTGTTAAATAGAAAAAGGGGGGATATGATATCTGCAAAAAGTGTACCTGGTATGTCAAGTCCATCTAAGGATACCTGCAAACAGTGGGCAGTATATTATTTGAATATCATCTTAATATTATTAAGTTATAAAGATGATCATTGCTTTTACTTCTTATCAACCAAAAAAGCAATAACAATGATAAGGATCAGTTTCTTGGTTAAGTATAAAAGTTTTTTCAATTTCTATTTTCACATGTTATTGCTTGTTAAACTGGAAGATACAATAAAAGATATAATATAGGCACTGTATATCTAGTACTAACATCTCAATCTCTTGTAATTGATAAGGTTATAGACACCATATTATCAGGTTTAACAGTGGTTTTAATGGTTGACATTAAATTCTCAAGTCATTGATTGGAACAAATCATTAGTAGAATCAGGATAGACCTTTTTTTTAAAAGAAAAATATCTGATGACCCCACATTTCTTTTCAATGCTGACTTTGTTCACAACCCACTTGATTTTGATATCACAGGAAAACAAAACCTTTATTTGTGGGGTGAAACCATTTGAACACATTTTTCAGCATACATGCTTATCTAATATAAGATCATGTACTAGAACTTCTTATAAATTTAGATATTGACCACAACATGGATTATGGGAAGGAAGATAGACCTTCTTCAAAATCTTGACCATTGGCATTGCAACATTCTGTGATAAGTACCAAACATCATACCGGTGCTACTAACAAGATTGACCTATAAATTGTACTTGTAGCCAGTTCTCCAATAACATTTATATTCTCAAAAGGTTTTCTATGTATCAAGAGGAATGGTTAGTCTTACATGAAACATTTGCCAAAGTTCCAATAGAATTTGTCAATGGAATGGTTTTTGGTTGTCATGACAATGAAAATGCATTTTTTTCTCTGTCTTGATAGATCATTGATTGATAGAAGAGATTAAATCAGAAGGTCTTTAAATTAATACAATGGTGTTACAGCTGAGTTAACAAAATAGAGCTTCAATATTATCAGCACCATGGAAAAGGTGAAGGTCAAACTAGTACTTTTCACAACTTTCCGGTGGTGTGATACCTATTTTGCCGTATGTCTTATGGACTTTGATTTGTTCGGTAATTGTGTTATATACTTTATTTACTAATTGATTGAGTTATATACATGTTTTTGAGCTGCTGAACTGAACAACAACAAAAACATTGTAGGATAAACAAGGTGGGGGAGTGTAACCTGTACAAATTTTGAATATATGGTTGCTTATACAGTTTATACAGTATTATATATACCTTGAATATAATAACTTGGTTGATACAACTGTATTATTAGTTACACCATTTAGTGCACACTTTGGTGTTGAATTTGACTATACATTGTACTTGGAATATTTCATGTTTTATGTTAGCATTATTTTTAGATTTTTTTTTCAACATTTAAATGACTTTTTGTTTTTGGCCTCCACATATATTCCTAATGTTCAAGCACTTAAAAATAGCTTTTGAACCAACTGACACATACATATCTCTAGTTAAAACAATGACATATCCAATTGTTTATTGACACTGGACAAAGCAATGATAGGCATTTTACAGAAAAATTCTATATTGTATATAAAAAGGCTTTCTGAAACACTAAAAACCCACCAGTGCTTTATGTGGCTGCCCCAAGCCAGAAACTTGCAATCCAAGACCTAATGTGAACAGGGCTGTAGTTTCTTTGAGAGTGAAATCAGTACAACTGGAATACAATGTAATTGTATGTTTTTTCGGTTAATCTGGTCCAAATGATAAAAGTCACAATGTTTCAGCTGTTCTGAAATTAAAGGGTAACTTGTTGCATATTATAGGATTGTTAAAAACAACCTGCAGAATTTGATGCAGCATGATCTGTAGACATTTGGCCTTTTTTTACAGTCCTGTTAAATAGGATGCAGACCACAAACTTACAAAGGTCAACACATTCATTAACATAGAACAATATGTAGAGTTAAACATGTAAAGAATTAATTGAGAACCATATAGGATGTTAATTGCCATTGTTTGATTAGATCACTGCAACCTGTTTTCTCTGACAAATAAACACCTTTCTTGCAGGGAGATAAGAAATGTGTTAATTGATTAAACAGTTCAGAATGATTTTCTCAGACTTATTTTGCCTTGTAACAAGTTACCAATAGTACAAACAATGGTTTGTGATAGACATTAATTTCCTCTCGATAATCAACTAACTATTTTGAGTATTGTTCAATCAATGGTTGGCCATATTAACATATCACTCTATGATTGCATTTATTGTAAATTGCCTTAGTTTCCTGATCGAAGAGAACCAGTCTTATCCGGTGAATACATGGTTGTTGGTCAGCCATATATTAATCTGCTGTTCAAGCTGAGAACATGTTTATTATGTAAATGTGTTTTATGTATAGTTTCACAATTTGCATTTCGGGGCCTTTTACATCTTCTGTTATGGTATGGACTCTGGTTCATTGTTGAAGGCCATAATGGGACCTGTAGAAGTTAAAATTCTACTGTCACTTAGTGGGTGGCTGTCTCATGGACAATCATGCCACATCTACTTTTTTTATATTAAAATGTATTGAAAACTTTTGAGTTAAAATAAAAGTCAAATTTTCCTTTAAAATGGGCTCCAACTAAACATTTAAAAATGTGGGAACTGGTATGAAGGACTCCATTCAAGTAGACTTGATTACTTGTTGTGTGAGGTCAAATTTGGTATTGACCAGGTGCCTTTGTGAGGTCAGATTTGTATTGAACACTTGCCTTTGTGAGGTCAGACTTTGGTATTGACCACTTGCTTTTGTGAGGTCAGATTTGGTATTGACCACATGCCTTTGTGAGGTAAGATTTGGTATCAACCACTTGCCTTTGTAAGGTTAGATTTGGTATTGACACTTGCCTTTGCAGGGTCAGATGTAGTATTAACCACTTGCCTTTGTGAGGTAATGACTTGCCTTTTATTGTGTGTGAGCAGAGTTTGAAATTAAGACTTTTTTATGTTGAGGCAAAGTTGTTGAATTTATGACATGCCTCTTGTAGTGTTATGACAGAGTTGCTATTAAGAATTTGCTTTTTATTATTATGACTGAGTTGGTATTTAGAATATGTCTCTTATTGTGTTGTGACTGAGTTGGTATTGTTGTTGTGTTGAGGCAAAGTTTGTAATAAGAACTTGGGTGTTATCATGTTATGGCACAAGCCCAGTAAATGACAATTTTGATACACTGAAAGACAAATTTCAATTCAGTAAAAGCTCTTTCAAGTTACCTGTCAGACAAAAGAAATTTATGGTTTGGTTCTTACTCAATTCAGTTCTATTTGTGCATTATATTAAATTTCTATTAAGAAAATGGACAATTAGAGATATAAGTTTTTTAGAAGAAAAGGTTAAAATAATTGATGGATATTTTATACATACAAAATATCTACAAGCTGGCTTAAATCAATAAAGAAAAACTGTTTTCTTAGCATCTAAATCAATACACTGTAGAAATATAAGACTTTATTTGATTACTTTAATAATTGTGGATTTCAATGTCCTGTGAGAAAATATATTTCAATATAAGGCCAATAAAATTGAAGAAAAAATTCTCATCAATGTCAGCTTCTAATACATTGGCCTCTCTCACAATGTATAATTACATTATCCTTCTTTCTTCAGAACTTTATTCAATACAAGAATAAATTTACCCTTTTTCCAGGGACAAATGTTTGGGACCTAAGTCAACAATGGCAAGAAGGACAAATTGACAGATATTTATGGCTTGTTTTTTTTGCCAGATTTGTAAACTCCTGATTTTATCACTTTCTAACATTTTGCAAATGACCTTTTCAGTTTTCTTTTCATTGTTTTATCAAAATCATATGAGAAGTAATTATGAAACCTTTTTTTATTTTTTCTTCACTAGACCTGGCTCCCCAAAACAGGGATTTGTTTCTAAAAATCAAGCACAACAACCTATGAATATCCTTGGCCTGTTTTGTTCGGATAATAAACTTCTTAAGAATTATATCTTTGTTATTCTAAAACTGCAAATCAAACATATTGATGTATGCACCTGATATTTTGTTTAGATTTCAATAATTTTATCACAGATTCTTCATGTTTCCTTTCAAATCAGTGCCCAGGTTGAGCATGCTTAGTGATTGTCCAAACATTAATTGATTGAATGTTGCTGAATATTTATGCATGTTCAGGTGAATGATGATGAATGAATCCTGCTTTTTACTAGACTGACAGATTTTAAGATTTTAGTTCACAAAAGAACAGATGGCAGCAAGACATGCTACTTTACCTAGACATTATTCTGACTCTAGACTGACCAGTCTGTGCTCTTTCTCCTTAATGCTGCATGCCTAGCAGAGAAGCAGCAAATACTAATCTTAATGTCTTTGGTTTAAGCCGGCTGGAGATCCAACCCACAACCTTCTGCACTCAAGACGAGCATGCTAATCATTACACCACCAAGTCTGTTCACAAATGTTGAAGATATGCACCTGATGTGTATGATAATTTCTAAATTTATCCAGGTGTGGTATATTATGTTATTGCTATAGAGGTGTCAAAACACTAATACACCCAGGAACATGTGCAATAATAGTGCATCAAATACACAACATTGTCCCACTCAGTACCCGCTCATGTTTTCAAGAACAGTTTACAAATTTCAATATGTGAAATTTTCTTTAAAAGATACATGTATTGGGAAGAATTTAAGCCAGGGTTTGATCAGTTTTTGGAGTGATTTTAATAAAGGTGCCATGTTTAACAAGTATGTCCCTGACCTGATTTTCCCTGGCAGTAAAATTGCCTTTTTTACAGGCATTATTATTTTTATTATTGTTATTATTATTAAAGTAAGGTTAATGGGCTTAATGAATTCATCGTTCTTAAATTTAGGTGAGGGTACTATTACCTATTGTTTGCTATCCATAGATTGAAGAGGAGACCACATCACATCCAAACAAAACATGAAAGTTGAAATTCTCCACATGGCCTACAACAAGGTTCCATTCCCACTTTTTGTGACAAGCTCTCAAGCTCCCTGACCAAGTGTCATGGCCATATAGGTTTGTCTGTATTAAATGTTTTTTTACTTGACCATTTTTTAATATATTAATTCATTAAGAGCTGTATTTTTTTACATATATAGGTTTTATTTATTTAGAGATTTTCACAAAGAATGTTATTCCACCCTTGTTGAAGACCTCTATAGATGTTTTTCTTGTGGTTGTAATGCAGTCTATTGGTCATTTATTTAGGCCAAACACCGTAGTGTTAATAGGGAAAATAAAGTAATTAAAAACTACATTAAAGAAATCATTGACCCTGATTCCTGACTTTGGACAGATACATGTAAAAAGTGGCAGGGTTTAACATCTTTTATTGAATTCTTTGTGGCTTAAGCTAAAAATAAAGTGACACATATCAATAAAATACCTGATTTACACAAAGTAGTACACATATTAAAGGTGGTACCCTTTCTCCCCTTCCACACTCCATTTCTTCTTCAATCTATTGGAACAGATATGTTTATCATCTTCTCCCAGATAACTCTACTCCACCATTCACCCATTTTCCAAGTTAGCTTTCTCCCACCTCCCACCGTTTCTCCCAGGTAGCTTTGTCATACCTTTCAACCTTCTTCCTGTGTAGCTCTCTCCCACCTAGAAACCTTTCTCCTGGGTAACTCTGTCACACCTTACACCCTTCTTCCTGGATAGCTCCCTCCCACCTACTACCCTTTCTCCTGGGTAGCTCTGTCACACCTTACACCCTTCTTCCTGGATAGCTCTCTCCCACCTACAACCCTTTTTCCCGGGTAACTTTGTCACACCTTACACCCATCTTCCTGGGTAGCTCTCTCCCACATACAACCCTTTCTCTTTAGTTTAATCGTAACTTTTAAGACTATTTTTTATTTGTAAATAAACCAAATTGACCATTTTAGTACTGTATATCTTATTTTCATTTCATTTTAGTAAATATAATGCATGTTTTCGCCACGATATGGCTGAAATACTGCCGACGAGGTGTAAAACACCAATCAATCAATCAATCAATCAATAAGTCCATTTCAAGGGAAAAGCTCTCATTGTAGGATTAGAACCAAAACTAAGGAAGTCCGAGATCGTAACATAGTAAAAGAAGTACTAAAATCTAACAAATCAAACTAGGAAGCCAAATCCGACGGTAGGGACAACTATTAAGTGCACTACATTCCGTTTTTCACATGTTGTCAAAAATGAATTACTTAATTTAACGTTGCTTTAAATTTGAATTGTTGACAATGATCAAATTCGTCAAAAAAGGAAGCGAAAGAAATCGAAGAGGCAGTGGAAACGGGGTATATCGATAGTCAAGGCAACAAGATGGAACAGTACTCACACTATATTGAAAAAACAATTTTTTATAATCAGTCAATGCGGACACTGAGTGGGAAGGCAGTTCCTTTCTCTCAGCATTTTATAGAGCCTTTTATGATAAATACAGTGTAGAATACCCATGTGAGAGATCACAAGTACATAGTTCAAAGAGACAAGGCAAATTTAAAACAAACTAAACGATAAAATGAAAACAAAAGGAACAAAAGCTTGGACTCCACGAGTTCCTTTACAAAACAGGAGTGTGATCAGATGCTCCTGAAGGGTAAGCATCACCTGTCGTGGAATCTTTTAAACTTTAATCCGGGTTAACGTCGATCCGACAAGATGTTAACTTATTTTTGTATTACCGGTTACAGGTCCATTATTAGTTGAGCTTCACTGATATCATATGGATCAATTAATTCGTTAAATAATCAACACGTAAGAATACATCGCTAAAGTTTCAACCAAAACTACTTTATTGAAGGCATAGTTAAGGCTGTTGAGATCGAGAGTATTCATACTTCAATGAATTAGTGTTAGAAACCTAAGAACATTTTCGCTATTAACGTTTATTAGCATTTTTTATGTTATATTATTAAATATTAAATGCAACCTTCTCTTTAGTTGCATAGTTGTTAATCTCATTTCAGTAAATAAAAACTTCAAATATTGTTTGAAATATGATAAACACTCATGTTTGCTTTCAATTATTCTTTTTTCAGTTGTATTGGTATTCTTTGAAATTTTGACCGAGGACTTACATATAATCCTAAAAGTTTAATCCGTTCGAAATATTTAACGAAAATCGTAAAAGAATTTCCAGGTTACAACCTTTGCCAATCTTCTCGTAAATCCATACAGATATTGGTACAATTCTAATTCATTACCCTATAGTCAGAGATATAATAGCGATCGTTTGCTATAAACATAACTATTATTGTTTAACACGGATCATAATGTCCTATGAGTCTGTAAAGATTCTGGTGGATAGTTTTAGTGTAACGGAGGATATTTAGTGATCGGCGTGTTTTTCCGTACGTTCGTTTGTCCGTCCACGCCTTCCATACTGCGATTACTCTTTAAAAACGACATTCAAGTATTCATTGTAATGTGATACCGTTGCTATCTCTTATTTCAGATGTTGACCTGGGTAATATCTTATTAGTAGCATTAGAACCCAAATAAGAAAGTCCGAGGTTCAAACACAATCAAACAGTAATTAATTTTAAAACAATTCGAAATAGGAAGCCAAATCAAGCAGTAGAGATCACAACTACACAGTGAAGTACCTTTCGAAGATTCTCCGTATTTTCAGTGCAAATAGAGAAAATTTTAAAGCATTATTCGATAAATTTCATGTCGGACAAATCTGTCAACCTGTGGATTTTGGAATGCTACAGTGTATATGTGCATTTCCCGAGGTTTCCCATAGCAAAACATGGACTTTGCCATAATTCGGTAGGGATTGTCACCACCTTCCATCTACTACTTCTCTAGAACCACTAAATGCAATTCGATGGAATTTTAAGTGACTTTGTCACGTTTTACCATTGTGAGCCTCCTCCTCAAGATTTTGATCTAAATGATCTGGGAGATTCCCATAGCAATACATGGACCTCTACAAAAATGCCGTAAGAGGAGGCTTATTCTAGAAAACAGAATACCCGATGACATTGTGCGCTTCTTGTTTCAGATTCCTATCAACATCAGTAAACCTGAATTTTGAATCAATTTGGCTGATGGCTCTGCAGTTGAACAAGAGCTCACCGATGGTTTTCTTCGGCCAAGTTGTCAGACTTGACTGACATCTCGACTGACATGAAAGTTGTCAAATAATACTTTACAGAGCTTGCAGCTTTTTAAAATTTAAAGCACTGAAAATATGGAAATGCTTAAAATTTAATGAATCAAGTAGTTGACCCTATAACAAGATTTGGTTCGTTTTTCTTCCCATTTTTTGGATTTGTATCCTCCATTTACTAAGTCTGGATCTCTGATTTCATATTCGAGGCGCTAATGCTACTGATGAGAGGTTACTACTTGACAAGTACATATGGCTTTTCAACATTAAATAAACCTGTATTTTGATCTCAGTCACATAACAAGACATGGACTTTGCCATAATAAACAGCCGCTACTCCGCAAAAACTACTAAATGGAATTCGATTTAAAGGTTAAGGATTTATTTTCATATGAAATCTTGTGCAACTTCCATTTTAAATTTTTTCCGAGTAATTATTTCACATAGCTCCTTCTTTAGTTACGATCGGGAAGTCATTTGGAACAGTTTTATTATATTAAAATTTGATCGAAAGGTATTATTTTGTGAGCTCTCTTTTCACGGTAGCTTTTATTTTCATTTATTTTTTTTAGTTTGAGAGGTTACATTGAAACACGTGAACAATATAACAATATTCACAATTAATACAACATTGGTAAACGTTAACATATAAATCAAAAGAAAAACCAACTTACTCCCCTATGGTAATTTTGTCTTCCCTAACCACCATTTATTCAATCTTTGTACAAATGCATGGCGTTTTCGTGCCAGAACAGTAGTGTCTGTGATATAAAATATATTATGTCTGGTATACCCGCTGGTTGGATACATTGTGTGGTTCAATTCCATCGTCTTTCGGTCCCAACCTGTTTGTTTTTCACAGCACGACTGTCTAGTCAATACTATTTCGGTGCCAAAAATCAATAAACACCGCTTACTCCTTTTTGCATGTACAACGTCGGAACGGACTCGAATCGTGATATGGTACAATGAATGATAGATTACCTAGACCATTTGTGTAGTAAGAGTATCAACAACATTGTCTGCGTAAACGAAGGACACAAATTATCTGCAAACTAATGCCAAACATTGCAAGCAAATATTTTCATCTCTGAAATATTAAATGTCTTCAGCAATAGTTAAAGTTTGAAAATTTAAATTTACCGGGTTTAAATTTAATGGAAAATATGATTACTATACACAGGATAATGAAAGCTTTGTGATTTTGACTAATCAAAATGTACAATTGAATTTTAGAGAGGGATAGATGATGTATCGTATCTGACGTACGTACTACGGCATTGATCTTCTACATTAGGATGTCACAATAGCTTTAACGTGTAATGCCGGAAGTTTTGAAATTGTATCTAAACTGGAAACAGAATCTTACCTGTAATTTAGAAATCATAGTTTTTCTCTGATCGACTCGAACCCCGTTCGATGATAAAGAAATACTCGACGGGTGCCTTGTGAAGGACAAAGAGCGTTTACGCATATTAACAACTTAGATTACTGTCGTTTTTAGTCTTTCTCACCTTTTCTTTTATGTGTTATTTTTTACAGTTTCTCTCTAATTAGAAATCTGATCGTTCTTAACATGTGATCAGATCTGTAACGAATTGTTCGACGTACAAAATTTCTTTCCCCTTATCGAATTTTTATTCTTTCCGCTTCATTCGGTAGTTGTCTGTCTTTGGTTTTTTACTTTTAAATTGTCGTTGTTCTTATCAAGAAAATTGCCATTGATGTATTCTGTCGCATTCTGTTGCGGTTCACCTTCCTGAATCTTAGTTTTGTCTGCTATTTATTAAATGCCTCGTGATGAGACTGGGACTTCTAAGACTTGACAAAAGGACATCCGTTTATTTCTAATGTGCCCTAAATGAGTTTTTTGTAGAATCCTCTTGTTTTTAAGCAGGTTTCTAAAGATATTAAAATTACCAGTAAAAAATAATTCTACTTGGGAAATAAAACATATTGGTGCATATATTTCCTTCCTCTTGATTGGTCAAAAACGAGTCCAGTGTAAAATACCCATGCGAGGGATCAAAAGTGCATAGTTCAAAGAGACAAGACAAGTTTCAAACAAACTAAAAGAAAAAAGGAAAACAAAAGGAACAAATGTTTTGAATCCACGAAGTCCTTCACAAAACAAGAGAGGGATCAAGTGCTTCGGAAGGGTAAGCATCCCCTTTCTTGTGCGCAACACCCGTCATGGAATCCTTAAACTGCAATCAAAGTAAAAGAAAGCGAAGTTTTTCTACCTCTAGGAGCATAATTTATTAAAGAAGAAATTTTAATGATCAGAATAAATGTTTTGTAGGTATAGTCTCATGTAAGTATTTTTGTTAACTATTCACAGAAAAACCTTTGCTTTTGCATGTTTAAAGCTTTTATTTGCCTTAAAAGAAAATGTTTTTCAAATTGCTAGAATAACTGATAAACCAATTTTTTCAACAAGAGATATCTAATTTAATTCAGTATTCAATTAACATGTCAAATAACGAATGAACCTGTTGGTAAAGTTTTTGTTGCTAAGAATATGTTGCATCAGAGAGAGAGATTTCACCCATGGATCATAAACATCCTTTCAGAAAATGAAGGTTGAAGTATATAGACAAATTTTAAATTATCTTTCGCGTAAACTTTCATTTCATTTGATTATTTTACGTAAAGGTAACCAAAACAGAAAATAGGAATAGAACGCATTCAGAGTGCATTTCATAAATTCTTGTCTTGATAAGAATTTCTGTATGTTGTTTACCTTGTGTTATATGACAATGTAAAATTGTAATGTAAAAAAAACATCTTTTAAGGTTTTAATTTCTATACTTCAAACGAAAGTTTGCACCTGAAGATTTTGGGGACTGGGATGTTTACCTAATTACTTAAAAGTATAATGATAATTATAATAGTGAGACATAACTGGTAATTATTATTTTTTTTTAAAGACTCGAAGCATGACTTTATCAGTTGAAGATGTTTACAAGTTCAGGGTTATTTCCAAGTAATCATCAGTTTTAACAGCAATTTCGTTGCCTTAAGGCTTTTGTGTTTATACTTATAACCCCATAGTATGGACGATCAATTGCCACATATTATTTTCCAGCAATTTGCAGTATTAATCCATCTCCAAAACTTTTTTAAAAAGTTGAATGCTTAATTCGTTGTATTACATCTGCAATTCCTGCTGCAAATGGCGGCCTCTTTCGGTTTGTTTGGATATGATTACTTCCTGTTTTGATCTCGGCTTTTTTATTTATTTTTTTCTGACACTTCTAATGAAAGATAAGCTTTGAAGTGTACATATAGCATATTCTATGCATATTGGTAAACTTTAACTTTTATACTATTAATATAAGCAAAACTTTTATTCAATAATATTAGATGATTGACTGCGGTTATTTTGGTGGAAATTCTAAACGAGTGTATTGATGTAAACAAGAAAAACATTCGAACATTTGATTATAACTGTAAAATTGGATAAGGTCAAGCAGAAAATGATAAATAACGAAATGATTTTTCTTATGATAATGTAAACGTCTTAATATGGTAACAATTAGATATCTTCAGTTAATTATCAGCGAAGCATTCATTCTTACCATAGTCCCGCGTCAAAGGGAGAACTCGACTAGTGCCTATCTACCGATTGATTTTATAACAATTGTAACGGATTAATTGCATGATATGTTATCCACAGGAAAGATCGTACATCACGCAAATCATCAATCTCTTGAATAAAACTTTCTTATAAATACAAGTTGGAATCCTAAAGTAAGGTAGTGTTCGTTTTTGTTGTGAGAAATGTAAAAATTATTCCACGAACCTTGTTGAATGTAATAATAGGACCGATCACATCTATATTAATTGAATGTTGTAGGCAATCTGACGAAGATGTCAGTGTGGAAATTCCACCAAATTAACAAGGTCTTTCAATTTATTATGCTGAAGTTTCTTAAAGAAGCATTCAACACATACTAGTATTTTAGCTTTTGTTATGTGTATGTCTGAATTCTCATCTCCTTTTGGTACAATTGTTTTGTAATCAATAGCCATCCCAGTTCTTTTTATGTGTTATTTACCACACGACGAAATTGTCATTAAGCAGAAATAAACCTTTAATTGCAGATGGTGGATGTCAGCTGCATATTGCTGAATATTTTGGTTGTTTTGATACAAATAATTCATTTTACAATATTTCGATTTCGCCTTTCTATTAGTTTGGTTCTTATGCTACTAATGAGAGGTTACTTATTTATATGCATATATTGCAAATCGAAATTAGCCAACATTCAACATGGGAAAACTTGTTTTCTGCAATACCAAAAAGGGTTTGGTCTTCACCAATTATTTGGCTCCTAGCTTACCTGATGAAGGTTAAGCCAGAGAAGCGCTTTTTACACAAAATGACCTAACAATAATATGGAAAGACCTGCTGTTTTTTCTGGCATTTATTCCACATTCATTTTCTACTATAACTTGAACATCAATATGCATAACTGTATTCTTTTTTAAAAGATTGTTGGTAGATATAAATGAGATGGTTGGAATTTTTGGGGTTTTTTTTGTCATCGACTTGGTAATACATATTAAATAAATGCTTTCAAGCGGACAGTGATACTGTAGTTATTTCCAATATGACGTCAAGTAGATATGACACGAAAATAAGGTAGTCAGAGTTTGGGAACCGTGAAGGAAATCTCTTATAAACCTATTTAAAGGGCTGTAGAAAATTTTTCAGAGAGTTAAGTTTCGCTTCAACTGTGATGACGAAAGTACATGTACGTGTAGTTTGAACGAATATTATGCTTCGACTCCGTGTACAGATTTAAGCTCTGGTTGCTTTTTTTTCCTCGCTTGTACTTGTCTAATATTATATATAACAGGGCCTACTTTTCAATTTGAAATTCCCCATAAAATCACCGCAGCAAAGTCCTCTTACTTCCGGTTTCCGTACACGTGTTATGACATGGGATTACCCATCAACCTTTGCGTAGGAGATTGCCTCCCACACCGTTCTCTATTTCTATTCCTATATTTCCAGTATCCATACTAACTTTTACATTTGTTTTTACGACTAGTTTATGGTTCAAATCCAATAATACAGTATTTCGTAATATCTTGCAGAAATATATATTAATAAGAAAATGCTTCCCAATGACCAAGTTCCTTGTTTTATGTTTATGATCAATAGTTTATTACCTCCTAAATATAATAATTTGTAAAGTAATATGACTTTCATGTAAGTGCTAATGCACAACTTGGTTAATTTCAAATACAGCACGTTTTATAAGGAATACGATCCAATAATTGTAATATACGAAACAGAAGAAATTAGTTAACATGTTACAATTGACTTTTTGTCATGCACTATCCATTATAACACTTATTATGAAGAAATATAATGCTAAAAGGAAAATCATAAACAAAGTATTAGAAACTATTTATATAAAGCATTGTTGTCATTTAACGCCTAAATCTTAACAAAGTGTCATAATTATTTAATTAATACTTCCTAACGGAGAATACATTAAGCAGTTAATGTGTTGGATACTTCGAATGTCAAAATTGTAAATAATTTTAACGGGTCGAAATACAAGTGTACCAATTTTGAAAAAAAATTTGGTGAATTATGATATGCTATGTGCGCATTTCAAGGATTAAGCACTAACCGGTAGCATAAGAACCAAAACATATAAAATCCGATGTCTCAGCATCGGGAAATGATGTACTCATAGAAATACAAGATGTGTTTGACAAAAATTGTGTAGACATCGATGTTTTTACTTTACTACAAAAGACAGATAACGTTATGACTTGCCTTTTTGCTAATTGATTTGTAGAGACCTCTAGATTTGTGAACTTCTTGTTTTTCTTGTTGTTAGAGTAATAAACATCTTTCATTTTCATATTAACCTTATAATGTGTAAAAATTATCTTAAATAAATCAAGCAATCTTCTTTAAAAATCATTTCGAAATAAAGTAAAAAATGGAAAGCTTAATAACCAAAAAAAGGAAAGTAAAGCTCATCCCATCAAGTCAGGGGGATGATTCTAAGTCTATTCAATGAAACTGCGGGTGGATGTTTTCTAACATTCATATTTAGTTTTTATTGGATTCGGATCTCAAACCTCAATGTGCTGCATGTGTATTTATCGGTACGGATCGTCTATGGGTTACTTCATAGAAAGTAATACTTTAAACTCGCTAAAAAAGAATGTGTGAGAGATTGGAGGTGAACAAAACATCTGACCTCAGGGGGGAGCAAGTTTCTGAAAGATGTTAAACATGCCTCACAACCAGATAAAACGGTCGTATAGCATCGAATTCAAAGGAATATAGGCATATTTCTTATGTATCTATCCGAACACCCATCGTCCTGAAATCTTTTATGCTGAAAAATATTGTTCCAATATGTTGTTATCAGAGAGACCAGAAATCAGAAGTGTTAGCTACCAAACCAATTTGCATTTTTTTTTTTGTGGAATTGCAATTATCAGTTCAAGAAAATCGTATAAATATTTGCTATCCAACATAAGTTCAAAGAAACACTCCGAGTTTGTTAGATATTATTAATTAATGAGTAGTAGAATAAAATAGTGTATTGATTTATCCTTTAACTCTTTTATGTTCAATGACCATATAATTTATTGCTATCATAACAATTATATTGATGCTTAAATGAAAATGTTACGTTTGAATCGGAGAGCTTTCTTAACATGGCTGACTATGAATCGAAGGTTTACATGATGTCATACAAACATAGTTAAAGTTAATTCGGATCAACTTAAGCCAGTATGCATTTAACCTGTAAGGTTAACACTAGCGTTTGGTTTGTGGCTTAAACCGGATAAAATTAATGTAAATTAAATTAATACAGATTAATTTTAAGCTAGAGTGAACGTAATGTGACTTAATCCACATTTGACTTTAGATAATCTGGATAAAGTAATATGGTGTGAACTGGTCCTAAAGTTTTGATATTTACCAGACGTTGTATATGGTTGAAAATAAAATGGTCTACTGGTTTTGTCTTTTTTCTTTTCTTTTTTTTAATGTCTTCCTCTGGTTTCTTCATTGGTTATTCAAAGACAGTTTTTTTACTAAAGGCAACAATTTTGGATGATGATTAAAGCACTTTGCAGTAACTATTGTTAATTGCTAAATCACCCAAATCCATTGGCACCAAAAGGGACTGTCAATTTCTTAAGATATGGTTCTAAGTTTTAACTGTAATACGAATACATTTATCAATGACAGTTTGGATCTGTCTTAACATTTATTTTAATTTATATTCCGATCAATCCTTTAGGTATTTTCCATTTGAAGAACTACTTTCTTTGTTTGATTAGAAAAGACTGTGCGTTATGAGAGGAAGGTTATGAAAATTTCGCTGATATAACAGAACGTTTCGACCAATGATTAACCAACCGAATAAATATATACAGAAATATTCCACGAGCTTCAATCATCTCATAGAATTTGCTTTTTACTTTCACTGACATGGGAGATCGACGCTGTAATTGGCATTATTGCAACATTTCATATACCCAAAAGGCAGAATATTAATATTAGAATTTATCTCTTGTGAACGGACCTTCTTAGTTTTGCTCAATCACGGGGTATTGTTCAAAAGTTGCGTTAAGGGGGACCTTGTACCCAAAACCATCACTAAAATAGATTCCACTCGTTTAATTTTCTTTATATTTTGTTTAAACATTAAGTTTGATGAAAGAAGGAAAACATGAAAATTTCAAGAAATTTGAACCACACATTTCTATGGAGATAATTCAATAGCTATATAGTAATTCATCATCAAAAATTTTGATCACTATAATGCATTAATTTTAATATAAAATGTTACTTGATTAAAACGTTTAGATGATTTTACAAAGTTATTTTCCTTAGGTGTCGGGTACCCCCTTAATTAATGTTTTTCCTTCTGTCTTTTTGTCTTTGAGGTACGGAACATCAATCCTTCTGAATTTTACGGGTTTTTTCCTCTTCTTTTCTTTAATTTTCTTCAATATTTTCTTAAGTTTATGTTTACAAGACAAAGAAATATATGATACCAGCACGATAGCACCGCTGTTACCAATGTATAATTCTGATAATAGAATTATGTAAAACCAATGTCTGATCGAGAATCTGTAAATTTTTCCTTAGTCTGAAGAGCTGTAAAGTCTTCCTCTGACGAGAATGAAAACGTATGTTCTTAAGCACTTGACTAGTGCGACCCGTACATCTGTCAATTGGATTTAAACCGCAACAAATACTGATGCGAAAACAATTGATACAGCGTTTTATAGGAGACTATTAAGCCTGATCATTGTAATTATTCATTCTTAGAGTCTGTCACTTATTTGGTTTAAATCCCATCCATCAGCTTAAATAGGCACAATTGACATGAATAAAACTTTCTCCTAGAAAATGTATTTGAAATAAAATATTACATTTTTGGCTTCTATCACCTTGTTAAAACTGTACTGACATTTTTTGTTTTGTTGAAACTTTAACAAGTACTATTCACATTTAAATTGAATTTTTTTAAGTCTTGGAGAAGCAAAAAAACTCTATGAGGAACTAAAGTACAAGGCATTATTGTAACAATCGAGCATCATACAGAAGGCGCATCAGAATAGAAAAAAAACTTTTTTATCTGTTCGATAGTTTTTACGTTTGAATAGCAGCACTTTTTATTTATTGGAAGGTCATTTAAGGTGCGTTAACACTATCAAACTTTTTTTCGTAAAACTCGCGCATTTGCTGTGCACCTGTTTTCAACTCGAGTTTGACAGTGTTAACACCTCATCCAACTTGTTTGACAATTCATCAAATATTGCTTGGGAGTTGGAAGAGTTGTCCAACATGTTTGATGGGGTGTTTACACGATCAAACTTGAGTTGGAAACAGATGCACAGGTAAAGTTAGAAGAAAGGTTGATAATTTGATCGTGTAAACCCACTTTTACAGTGTCGTAGGGTATGGATGTTTCCATTATTGAAGGCCTTAGGACAACCTGTATATATTTTTAATTTAAAACTTGTGCATAGACAAAAATACCACACCTACTTTTTCTATATTAAGAGGATTATTAAACCATAACCACTTAATTTTACTCGTTGATTTTGTTAGTAGATTCATTGTAATTTTCTATTATTATTAAAAAATTTTGAATAAAGAAAAAGAAGAAATATGAAAATGAAAAGATATGGGGTAAATGTCAGAGAGACTGCACTCCAACTGTATCCAAACGCCTACAGGCTCTCCTTAGGACTTCAATAATGGAAATATATCCACACGTCAAACTTTAATAGACCCCAAAATATAACACTGATTATATTTAAATGCAAAAACCATCATATAATCATCGGCCAAAGTATGTATACAACGTAAACCAAATAACATTTAAACATAAAAACAATAACATCCACTGGATTACAAGTTCCTGGCTTTGTACAGGCACAAAAAGACTGTGGCGGGGTTAAACTTATTTGTGTGTAGTCAATCCTGGGACAGTGATATGACATAACAACATAAGAATCAAATTTTTGCAGATTTTCAAGTGAATTCTTTGATGAAATTTGACACGATACGGACTTATTTTATTAAAATAATTTTGAAATATTTATGGGAATCTTATCGGAACAATTTTTAATCTTAGTTAAACGACGGATGCCACTATCGGAGCAGGAGTTGCTTACCATTTCGGAACACCTTAACTCACCCTGGGTTTTCCAGGGTTCGTGTTACTCCAGTTTTAGTTTTCAGTGTAGTGTTGTGTGTTCTATGTTCGTCTTTCGTTTCATTTTGTCTGTCTTTGACTCAGATTTCTGTCTGTCCTTTTGGTATCTGCGAATTCCTTTCACTTTTGTTTTTCTCAGTGTATAATACAATGTAGGTCACGGCACCTTTTTAAATTGACATAGTCTGCAACATTGAAACAATAAAGTTTTTCAATAAAGGCCGACTCGACACACCTCTTTTCCCATATCAAATCATTTTCTTTCACCAAAATAGGGAAGGTTATTTTTCATTGCCTCCATTATTTATTTCCTTATAACTCTGAGCAAAATGAAAAATTGAGAAACTTAATATACCCTTTACTCGAGAAAAAAGGAAAAAGGTGATCATTAAGATTTCTTATTTCGACCTACTTTTTAATATTCTCGATATAATCAATAAGAGTGGAATCGGCCCAAATAATCAAAACTTTATTTCTTTCAATTGCAGACCCCCTTAGATAAAATACGTGATACAAATTAAAAACCAGTAGAATATAAAAGACGTAAATTTTAACCTTACCGTTCTGGCAATTGCAAACTTCAAGTGTACGATAACTATTCGTAAGAATATCAATCGTGATTTTGTTTGTTTTCTATATGCTTTGTCCATATAAAGCCCATATAAACCAAGCCTTTGCGACTAATATCACGCCATCGCTTGTGCGGTAATGCCTACAGGTAAATGAACCTCAAAGTCTTGAGACATCTTGAGACACAAAAGAGTCTTAAAGCATGTCTTTTAGATACAGCCAAAGACGTTTTTAAAGAAAAAATATGTCTCCAGGTTCTTTTTCTTTTTGTGGGGATTAAACCTCACTAGATGCCATAATTTGCGGGGGATTATTTTAATCAAGTGATCGTAGGCATATTTTGTATTAATATTGTTCTCTATCAAAGAAGCAACAATAATTAGCAGATCCACTTCAGTCTGCAAAATAAATACTTTGCTCAGCAATAGACCGCTTCATTAAAATTACAGATCAGAAGATTATTTATTAACTACAAGAATAATAAACTCCTTATTCTTTGAACAATATAATTATTACTACGAGAAGCAGAACCTTAGGTTAAATCTACAGAGAACAAATATTTGGTCTATTCGATTTGTGATTATATCACGATTAAATATATGCTTTACTCTCAAATGCAAAGGAAATTTCGATAATATGGAGAATCTATACAAAACATCTGTCCATTTCCGAGAAATTTCCGCATATTGAACTTTACTCACACGTCTTTGTGTGATTTGACTTAAGGAAACACCAAAATACAAATAAATTTTGATTACTTTGGTCTTTTGACATCAGTTAAAATGAAGTGGTCTACAAATAATATTTCTTCAAATGTTGTATTAAACATGTGCATTATTTTCTTTTTGTTTAATCTTGTTAAGCACAGTTTTAATGAGGAAACTTAAAAATCATCTGAATGGAAAAGTCAGAGTAGTTTCTATTAAACAATAACTTTTTTACAAACTCAACCAAGAACGGACGAGTCATCGACTTTGTTATGATATTGATCCTGTTAATACCACCATGCTTTAAAGCATGAACAATATACTTGACTGGGTCATATTGGTTTGTTTAACATTTCGCTTCGGGTGGGTGCGGATTAAGCCTCGAAATAATAATACACGAATAAGTGTTGCACAGGCTATTTGATTATACCCAATGTTCATGGCGGAAACCACGCATAATGCTGGTCTGGTACTCCAAGTCACATTCGAAATATTCTAGTATTGTTGGGTTTGAGGTAATGGTATTAATTTCTATTTATATTTTTCTCTATTTTTAAAATAAAATGCATTGATTATACTCAACTAATTTTCACGATGGGAACGACGTAGTAAACGGACATGCAGCATTGGATTAATTTATTATTATTTTTATTATTTTTATTATTGTTATTATTATTTATTATAAGGTAGTTATACAACTATGAGTTTAATTTCCACTTGAAAGAACAGCCTATGACACAACGCTTTTTGGTTTGTCTTATTAACCCATTTTATGACTGTAATATGTGTGTTGAGGAAATACGTAGTGGCAGCTCTATTTCGATGATTTTGATTTCATTGTCAGATAGTGCTTGTTTATTACACATTTTATTCCATGAAATATATCTGGAACATGTAATCATTAAGCCGGACTGACTCAAAGAAATTGAATGTTCTCTTTGTATTACCACCGAATCCAAAGTCAGGATTCCGTACCATAAGTTAGTGAAAACATTTACTAAATTCTATCATTAACATAAATGTTCGGCTGAATTAATATAAGGGAAAATTGATTAAAAAAGGGATAGCACACCGATTTTTTTTTTATGAAAATGATGCGAATAAAACTCGAAAATTTGAACATAACCTATCAGGACTTATCAATAACTTTTATAAACTTACCCATAAATATTATCTTTATAATTCTATTTTAATTTCATTGAATATTGCGTTCTGTGAAATCAACATTGACCCCCCTGGTTAATGTTTTATTGCATTTTTTATCACATATGCGCCCGATACTTTTATTTTGGCATTTGCATAGTACCTTGTTAATGACATTTTTACACAAATCCAACTGAAATAATTTTAATTGATGCTTAAGGTTAAAAGAAACGGGTATATTTTCCATTGTGTTTGGATTTTGAACGTGGTGTCGAGGTCGGTACATCATATTTAACCCCGCCACACACTTTATGTGCCTGTTGCAAGCCAGAAACCTGTTTTCCCGTGGATGCTATTTTTGAAGATGATCACGTTCTATTTGAAGGGCATTTTACAGCTTGCTTTCCGATGTGAATATTTGTCCATTTTGTATTTTGAAAACACAGGGTCGATACCTCTGCTGGTGGAACATTGGTCCCTGAGGGTATTCAACCGCCCAGTTGTCAGACTTGTCTGACATGAAATTTATCGAACAATGTTTTACAGAAATTTGCTTCATTTGCTAAAATTCTAAAACACTGAAAATACGAAAAGGCCTTGAAAACTAACGCACTTAGTAGTAGTCCCTGCCGTCGGTTTTGGCTTTCCATTTCGGTTT
>JAULBM010023636.1:0-11282 GCA_032357055.1 Geukensia granosissima
ACCCTGGTTTTTGTAGGGTTCGTGTTACTCCAGCTTCAGTTTTCAGTGTAGTGTTGTGTGTTCTATGTTTGTTTTTCATTTAATTTTGTTGGCCATGGATTTGTCTGTCTTCCCACTTGACTATTTCTGTCTGCCCCTTTGGTATCTTCGAATTCCTTTTCCCATAAGGTCCTATGTTAAACTTAGCTGTGGTGCCCATCTTGGTTCGTTGGTGGTGATGTTGGATACAATTTTGGTAGAATACCATCTAAGGACCATTCCACTAAAGTTTGGTTCCAATTGGCAGTATCAGACAAGAAGATTTTTAAGTGAATTTCACATAAGGTCCCATGTTAAACTAAGTTCCCCTAAGTTGATTAACTAGAACAAAAGTTATCGTCTACAGACGCCAACGCCGACCACAACAGCGCCATACCATCATCAACCACAATTTTTAGCGGTCATACAATAAGACACAAGACACTACATACAAGACAAAATAAACTTCTATTCATCTTTATCAATTATCATCAAAATTTTGTTTACAAACACAAGTAAAGTAAACAAACAGAAATTGCATTAATGTTTGTTTAATTATTTTATTTCAAAGATTTTGGCAATGTTGTAAATGTAGGTATAAAAATATGATCAGCATAGACCATAGAACAGTAAAATTAATTTTATACGAGTTAACTGGAAATTTTACCATGGTATATTTCTTATTTGTGTAAGCAGCTATAGGATCTTCTTTGAAATCTTCTATCCACTTCTTACTTCCTTTTCTGACCCCCTCTATGGCAGTTCTGGCTTCACTTTCTATGCTTTCATATTGACTTTTTATATCCCACCAATATGGTTTTTTATCTTACAAAACAGAAAATAAACAGGATTTACATAAGGCATGCCATCCAATTTGTAAAACTTTAAACCTCTCTACTTGACCTTTGACTTTGAGGGGTTCCCTATTCTCAAAGACCAAGTATCTGTGGTATGTGCAAAGTTTTGTAAAAATCCATTGAAGAATGTTGATTTTGGGGTGTTTACAATGATTTTATAGAATGACAGATAGAAGAACAGATGACGGGATGGACAGTGTTGTTACCTCTCCAAACAAAGTTTCCATGGTGATAATGAACCTTAGTGCATTTATAATAAATTTTCCAAAATAACTAATGTTGAATAGCAATGCTACAACAAATAGGAGTTATACTTTGCTGTGTAGATAAATTATATACATTAAGAGACTTTTCCATCAATCAATGAATTTTTACTAAAAAGTTTTTTTTCCTGTCATTCTATTGACCAAATCAAAGAAAAACTTTTGATTTATCACAAAAATATATAATTTCAATCATTTCAGAATATTCTTGATCAAATTAGATACAAAGTATTTATCTTTATGAATTCATGATGGGCATGTGTATTGTGTATAAATTCAAAGTCTGATTTTGGGTCATTTTGTGAACATCATTTCAGCATAGAAAAATAATGTTATAAAAGATTTTATAAAAAATGCTTGTATATATTCATCTTCAAAATTTTAATATCATTTTCCTTCCAGTCCAACTGAGTTCACCATAGTTTTTTTTTGGGGGTTCACACTGTTCATAGATGTGTGTTTATATTTAGTTTTTTTTATTTTATGTATGGTATGTGTCATGTTCATTTTGTACTTGTTCTTGAGGTTGCCATGCCTATCAACTTTTCCTTTTTTGTCTGACCATTCTGTTTTGTCTCATTCTCTTTCACACACTTATAATAACTATAAATAATACCACCTTTTAAAAAGAAGCAAGCCTCTTGAATTTGGGTTTTTAGTTCCAAGGCATCTTTGTATGTTTTATATATCCTGTGAAAAAAGTAATGTAAAAATAAAAATTAAAATCAAAGATAACTTCATCAGGTAATCGTTGGAAGTTCAAATAATACAATCCCTTGTAACTTGACAATGAATGATATAAGTACTAACTTTGTGATTTATTAATTGGATGGTGCTTAACCTATCTTAAGGATATGCAATAAATGCTGGAAAGACAACAATCTGTTCCTTATTGATACTCCATGTCAGAGTTTGTTGTATAGGGTATAGTTATGAAAGAAAAAATGTTAACCATATTCTTGTAAAACAGTGTTTATTTCGCAGATTAAAAAAAGTGCAAGCAAGTTGCAATAATACTTTTTAGCAATCACAATGTATTTAAAGCTGCACTGCAATTTTTGTTCTCTACAGGGATTTTACATTGTAAAATTAGCCATTTTTCTTTTCAGGAAGTAGCTCTTTGCCCATGCTAGCATGAGCCCAGGAGTACACATTGTCAATGCTGTGTAATAAGAAAGTATATAAACCAGGATTTAATAACCTGTGAAATTGCATTAAGGCACACCTGAATTGAATTTTGAAAGTAATTCTTATATGAATCACAAGCGACAGTATGAAAAAAGAAATGTGCAAAATTTCTTAAAATTACTTTATCTAGGTCAAACATGAGTGCTCCTACCAAAAAACAAAGACGGCCAACCTCAACATAAAATCCCCGTCTAGAAATTCAGGGGCAGATAAACGTATGTAAAAAGCTTTTGGGATAATTCTTTCTTTTGATTTAAATTTAGTACAAATGCAGAAAAAACAATTCATTTAATAAAGCCCAAAAATCACATCTAAAAAAGCTTTACATAGAATACGAAAATCCATCAGTCTACTGTTATTCTTTGTTAACCAAGATGCAGATCCAAAACTTTGATGTTCTGATTAAAATTGCATTAGTAAAAATTTCCAGACAATGGTGTAATATGTAGCCCATGACAAATGTTATAAAAACCTACTGGTAAACTCCAAGCCCTATTTTAGAGATAGCAGACTTAGGATTTTTTCCAATAATCTTGAATCCTTCAATGGCTCCAACAATTGCTTTATAAAGAAGATCTCCCATGACTGGGAGTTTAACGTTGATCAGTTCATCAAGTTTCTGAAATCAAGAATAAAAATTTCATAAATATAGGAGTGTTAGCATTTTATGCTCTTACAATCTATACATTCTATTGAAGACAAAAACTAAAGGTGTCAATGTCCTAATTCTAAAATTCCTGATGTATATTTCTGAAAGAATGTATTGTTTACAAACATCATTAATCAATAAATTTATAAAATAAATGACCAGAAATCATCCTTATCAAATCATTCATTAAATACTAAAAAAAAGTTTGGTCTTTAATGACGAAAAACTAAGACAAATGGAGACTGGCATTCAAAAAACTAATTCATATTAACAGATGAGGTTTGGAGAACTTTTCCTACGATAATTCTTTTATGTGCGGTGCCTTCTAATTCCCTTTAATCTCCCACATTATAATTTCTAGAATACCTTTGACTGATTGTTGGCTGTCCATTATCCATTATCAAAACACCAAAAAATTAGTCTAATCAGGTGTTAATCAGTATTTTTTACTAATAATCCTTATATTTCAGTACATTTCACTGTTATACCTCCCAATCAACAAGCGTAAACAAATATAAATCAGAGATGTGGTTTGGACATTTTAATGACCCAAGGAATTACTGGAAACGCCCTGGTGGAACTATATATAGTAACATAAAAAACATATTTGGACAGGATTCGACTGGCAGAAATCCGTAAATCTCTGGAAGAACCACATCCCTGATAAATAAAACTTTCAATTGTAAAATATTGTTTTTTAAAGTAGCATGTTGATTTAAAAAAAACTTACATTGTAAAAAGTCATAACATCGGCTTTGATATCATTAAACAGTTTTTCAACTCTATGGACCAGGTTCTTAACTGGTTTCAGGAAGGCTGGCATTTGACTTTCATCATACTTTCCTATTGTTCTGATGGCTTTTCTGGCTCTTGTACGCAGGTCAGCAACCTGTTGGTAACAGGTGTATTTATTATTAATTAATATCAGGTCAAGCAACCATTTCACATATCGATCAATATACCTTCTGTTTTTTTTATTGACAATAATTCTTAGAGGTGATAAGGTCTAATCTGCAATTTTCCCATAACAATGAAAAGATATGGGGAAAATGTCAGAGACTGCACTCCTACAATGACAAAAACATGGGCTTATAACAGATAATTCATAATTTTGAAGGAAACAAGTCTCCTCTTATGGTCTGTAAAATAGGGTATTAATCTTTTTGTTCCCCTTGTTTTACTGACATAAAATTAATGAATTTCTGATGTTTTCAATAGTCTGTCCATCGTAGTTTTTATCCAACTTAATTAAAAAAAAATAGACATTAAACAAGTCCTATAAAGACCACCATTTTTGGGGTGAATCACCCCTTTCCCATAAAATGCCATTTTATTATATTAAAAAAGTTAATCTTGGGTAAAAAAGTGACTTCTATTTTCAAGGTTTTCCGGGACTTTTTTGTTTTTATGCAATTTCCAGGTCCTTTCCCTGCTGGGAGCACCTCATTTAAAATTCCTGGGTTTTTTCTGGTTTCCAGTGTGGGAACCCTGTGAAAAGCAAAGCAATGAAATAAACATGGATGTGAACCATTGCCACAAAACTTTTTGTGATAGTATGACATTCTAGTTTTAATATTATTTGCCATGAATATGGATTTAACCATTCATTCATATGTATCTAAAATAAATTTATACAAAAGTCAATTTCCTTTTATTTTCAAAGAAATATAATTGTGCATTTATTAGGACACATAATATCAATAAATTGAAGTTGTTATTACAAGTATATTACTTAGAAAAATAAAGCTTGGCTTAATGAAATTCACTATTTAACTGAACTTTTATACAACAAACCTTTTTAGGAATGTCCTCTAGAGCTGACTGAAAATTTTCTATAACACGTTTCAGGAATTTTCCACTAATTATGTTTTTAAATAAGTCTATCCCTTTCTTTATACCATCGACAATATCTTTAATTACTTGATCAAATCTAATTATCATGTCAAAAGCTTTCTTAGGGTCACCTTCCTACAAAAAAAATTGAAATCATAGTATGCAGCTATCACTGACCAAAATGAACCAACAACAATCATTATTGGTGAAGCATAGACAACAATCAAGTTAATATAAAAGTTAGATATAAAAGTTAGAAAATCACAGTAAGTGAAGGGAAAAAACTATGTCATAGTGACCTTATTTCTGTTGGTTGCCTGATTTCTTATCACTCAATCTGTATGTATAGGTTTTACGAGTGGGAACTGTATATCACAGGTTATCAACTCAATTTATTTTATTTCAAAATAAATAAATGAGTCTATGGGAAGTTAATTCTTTCAAAATTAATAAGGAGAGTTCATAAGCAATAAACAGCTCCTACAAGTTGTGAAACCTGTTTCTCTTATGATTAATTCTATTTTGTATAGCCTATTTTTTGTTGGAATGTACATGAGGAGATAATGTGGATCTTGCAAAGTGAGAATTTACCAGATCAGCCAATAGAAATATCTCAAGTTTTATTTATTCATATGATAGGCCAATCAAATTCAAATATCTGCATTATCATTTAGTGATAAATTTTCAAGTCTTGTTATATACTTCAAAAATCAGTTCACACAAGAAACAGATAAAACACCTGAATCAAAAGCAAAAGATGATTACATTATACAGATTGATGTGGATGTGAATATTAAAGTCAGTGAAACATTAAATCTAAGACACTGTTATTTAATTCTTCTTCTATGCTTGTCTCCTCGACTGCTTATTTTCCTAAACAACCACAGAATAAACCATGTTATATATGATATACAGGTATTCTGAATACCTGCAATAAATTGAAGTCATAAGTAGTCTCCCCTTTGTAACATATCCTGCCAACAAAGAATTCAACATTTACTCCAATCATCCCAACATGAACTATGGCATAGGCTTCATCATGGGCACTCACTTTGAAATGACCACTCAGGGGAGCTGTAAGAAAAAAACTAAAGTAATTATGTCGACCAAAAAGTTTTCTACCCAATCATTACCGGTATGTTGTGACTGGGATACCCATAAGAAAAGTCATGCAATTCTTTCTTTAAATTATTTACTTTCATATGAGCAAAGATTATCCCCTATTTCAAAATTTGGCTCATAGAAAAATAAACAATAACACAGTATTAAAACAAAAATTCACAAAAATATAAATGTTACCTCTGATAATTTTCAATTACTTTAAAATATAGTGCTCTGTTCTTTAGAGATAAAGTTTAAGTGTGGTATGGGTAAATTGTAGGGTTTATTTGATTTGGTGAGAAAGGTTATTGTAAGCTAAAAGGTAAGGTTAAATGCAGTATGTTAATAAGAGGATAAGTATTCCCTTAAATTAAACAGATTTTATTTCGCAATATAATAAGCTTACCAATTTTTAAATCTAAATAGTTTTCCAAAATAACCCCAAAAGAAGCACCAAGAGCTTTTGTTCCAACTTTTTTCTGCCAATCAACACTAGGGACAGACATCTTAAACTCAATGCCTTCCCAGAATCCTCTCTTGTATCTGTGATGGCCGTGCACAATGCTGATGTCAGAGTTGTATGGATCAAGTAAACCAGAGCCATTCACAGGATTTCTACAATATGCAAAGAACAATGTACTGATATTCATATGAACATTAAAAATTTTCTAGAAAGAGGAGATGTGGTAAGATATCTATGAGGCAATCACCAAAAGTAATAACAAACAGCTACAGGTGCCTCACTGCAATAATTTACTGTTGAGAAATATATTCAAATTAAGTTTTTCACATATGGTCAGGGTTCATACACATTCATTACAACAAAAATCTAGCACATTTCAAGGACTTCCAAAGCTATTTTCAGGTTTTTCAAGGACAAAAAATGTCCTTATCATTGCATTTTTCAAAGAGTTTATCTAAAGTTGTTAGTCTCTGTCCTTTTGATTGATTGTTGCTCATCGTCCTGCAGAAATATTTCTTCTTATTCAGAGAGGAATCAAACTGACAAAAAATTGACAATTTTAAAGGCAAGATTGTTGTTAGGCCGGGATAGAAGCTAGCTAGGGAATGAAAATGGGTGGGGTTAGCCTTTTCAACTGCCCACAAACAGATATTTCTAACAAATTGTTGCAAAGTGTTATTTACCATGCTTTTTCAACACATGTGGGACAGATTACTTTACAACTTCTTCAGAGATTGTTGGTTGATATTTATCCGCCCACCAAACTGATGGATGCTTATAAGAGGTATTCTACCTCCAGGCATAGAAATCAAGCTACAAATTTTCTTAACCTCTGACTGATGTCTGGTCAGTCAAGCATTAACTTTACTTTTGGCTGATTGATTTGAGGATTGCTGCTTAAATTCCATATTCAGGAACATGTAACAATCAATAAATCAAAATCATCGATATGTCAAATGTTAGCAGGGGAGCAGTGAGGAGAGATTTACGACTACCACACAAATGTTGGAAAGGGGAAAGTAATTTTGTATGCTGCTGCCAGTGTACTGCCCATTCCAAGTGAGGTCTTTAACATCTCTCTCGGACTGATTTTAATTCTATACATCCACCACAATCATAAACATCCCTATCATATACCTAATGCCTACTATTTCCTAGGGTCAACCTTTGGGAAGGGAGGTCGTGCATTTATACATGGAAAATCAATGGACCCTACTTAAGCAGGCAGTTTATTGCTGTTGATTCTGTATTGGTAGAATACATCTTTATAAAAAGTAGTTTTAGAAACAAAAGCTTTTTCACATTCACCATATAGGGTTCGTACAGGTGGTTGAATCCTTGAAAGTACTTAAATGTAAAGTTGGCGAATCAAGAACTTCAAAGTCCTTTAAATATGAATAAGATCCTTGAAAGTCCTTAAAATTTGATGAAAGTACAACATATTGTTCATATATTAAAACAAAAACAGTCATTAGACATGCTCAATTTCCACCCATCATTCCTTTTTTAACCATTCTAAGTAAGTAACCTGTTATTTAAAGGTGAAATGATAACTTACCTGTTACTTTGAGGTGAGATGATAATTTTACCTGTTTTATAAAGGTGAGGTGATATCTAACCTGTTATTTTGACATGAGATGATAATTTTACCTGTTATATAAAGGTGAGATGATCTTTGATCTTGGATGTGCTTGATACAATAACAATGCTTCATATCTGACATTTTCATCTTCATCATACATTGCTGCAGTTAACATGGCATCTGCTGCCTAATAAAAAAAAAACAAATACAGACACATGTACACAAAATGAACTAATGAAATCTGTTCAAAGTTGGAAACAAAATTAAGAAAAAACATGCAAAGAACCCTATATGGAATGAAAAATACTTGGTGTTAAAGATTTTTTATTTTGAAAAACTCCTAATTCATTTGTACAGAGTTCAACAAACCTGTGCAATTTGAAGCCTACACATATATTTCACTGAAGAAATCAGTCCTGTAAGATAAATGACCAAATATAATTGAATTAATTCATTAGCGACAACATCAATGCAACAGTTAGATTCAAATCTCAATATTTCTATAAGATAATCAACCTTACCATTTCATGCTCATATTTCCTCAGGGCATGTATTCCTGCACGTTTGATCCATGGCGAATTAGTTGTATTGATGTGTGACATGATATATTCAAATGAAGTATCCATCCTGGCATTCCCAAGCGTTTCTAATAGTACAACTTTCCAGAAATCTGTCTTTTCTCTTTCTTTGTCTGTCTGTGTTGCACGTTTTATTCTGTACTTCCATGGATCTGAATTAATACACAGTAAAATATGGAAGTTCGTTTTCAGACATTTCCTACAATTCCAAATATGTAGGAAAATTTTTATAAGTCAATCAGTTAAAAGTTTTTTAACTTTTGATATAAATAAAAAAAAAAAAAATTTTTATGTTTGTTACCCAACATAATTCTTCATTAAATTCTGGCTTATCTCAGTAATAAAAATGCCTTTCATATATGAAATAATGATTTTGATAGTTTGCATAAAAATCATGAGATTGATTTAAATGTTCTTTTAACCAAATGAGACATTGTTTGTGGGGTATGGTTAGTAGGCAGGTTTTAGGCAGGTTTAATATAAAAACAACTATAAAACAAGGTTTAAATCAAGATCATCATGAAAATGAAGAGAAAAATGGTACTTGAAAATAAGTTGGAGTAAATGTTTAGGTTGTTCACCATCAATAAAATTTCCAACAACTCACCATGTAATCCTAATATATGATGAACTTTGTCTATGATCTCTGAGGCTTTATTGCTCTCTCCAGCCTGAGACAATTTATGTACAGCTACCCCTAGTGTTAGCAATGCTTTCTGGTAAAAGTCCCCAGCATAAAGTGACTTAGGAAAAATATCTTTACTGAAACAAAGATCCTCAAGTGCTGACAGGATACTCTACAAATTGTAATAACAAATTTAAACAACATGAATTTGTTTACAACTGTGTATAACCGTAAGAAAAACTAGGGGGAAATGTTTTAGAATACTTAAACATATGTCTCCCCTTCAAATTATAACTCCTATCACAAGACATTTACTAGCAACTCAATATGTTGCATGTGGAACCAGTTCTGAATATATTGCATACAAAACCAGTTATACTGTGCTATAATCATGAAAAGAAATACAATAGAGGTCACAGGTCACTAGATTATTGTTGTATATTATCCTACTTTTTACATATCAAACAGCAAATATTTCAGATATTTGACCTTGAGGTCAAAGGCCACCAAACAATGAACACAACACCTTGCCTTCATATGTTCTAGCTACTTGTCAATATCAAAGGCCTAGCTATAAAAGCAAAAAATGTTCTACCCCAGACAAGAAATTGGCTTAATAATTCTATTATTTGACCTTGAGGTCAAAGGTCAAGGTCAAAGTTCAACAACCTTATTGTGATACACATCGTCTTAGTATGTTCTAGCTACATACCAAATATCCAAGGCCTCAGGCAAAAGGTAAAAAACTTATGGCCCAGACATGGTTCGCTGAGAAGAAGGAGAAGAAGTTTGACAAAAACAATACATCTCAATTCGTTTGAAGGGGAGACATAAAATTCGCTTAATAAATCTATTATTTGACCTTAAGGTCAAAGGTCAAGGTCAACAAATTTGGTATGTGACACATTGTCTTAATATGTTCTAGCTACATACCAAATATCAAAGGCCTCAGGCAAAAGGTAAAAAAGTTATGGCCCGGAAACAGTACACTGAGAAGAAGAAGAAGAAGAAGAAGAAAGGGAAGAATTTTGACAAAAACCATATGTCTCCCTTCATTTGAAGGGGAGACATAATGAACTAGGCTGGTGACAAATCACTGAAATATAAATGCAGAATGCTTTGATGATGTTCTACAACATTGCTGTTTGAAATCTGATTTATTTTGCAAATTTTACTCTTCCAATTATTGATGACTACTTTTTAATAGGGCTAGTAAACCTATACCTCTGGAGAAAATTATGCTTTGTCTTAATTTTTCATCCGTTTTCTGTTTATCTTTACTTTAAATTGTTTTATTACTGATGATGACCTGTATACAGTCACCAATGTTTAGAACAACACAAAGATAAAGGGAAATTTAAGCCAATGAATAAGTCTGAGCCTGCAGAGGTGTTGAAAAATTACCAGGTCAAGTGCTATACTACAAACTGTAAACATTTTTGTCTTTGCATTATCAAGCTTCCAAGAACTTTTACCAGAAGCTAAGAGATTTCAGTAAAAGTATGAACAATCAACCAATTTTGATCAAATAAAAACCTGTTACTAGTAAATTATTTAAGACTATACATTATTACCTGATGTGGAGGCTGGGTGAAGCTTGCAATATGAGACATCAGCCTGGTGATTAAAACTGACTGTGGTTGGTGACATCGGATGATCAGTTGTGCTAACAATGTCTGACTCAGGTCTGAAGCCATACTGGCAAAGGCATCAATCATTATCTCTGCTTCCTCCTGTTGTATGATTGAACTGTAAAATAAAGCATACATTTTAACATCCCACCTTACATATAATGTATAAAAAAGACGGTGGTCTAGTTATTGCTGGTTGCACAGTATTGAATAAATACTACAAGCACTACAATATTTTCTTAGAAAAATACGGTCTGATTATTGGCTGCTTAGAAATCTACTGAATTAAATATTCAGGTCACTTTATTTGTGTTAAGAAATTTTTTGTTGATTAATGGTCATTTATTTAGGGTAGCAAAGGTTTCAGTTCAAGGGCAGAAAGTCGTGTTTTATGTATAGTTTCACAATTTGTATTTCCGGGCCTTTTACAGCTTCCGTTATGGTATGGACTCTGGTTCATTGTTGAAGGCCATAATGGGACCTGTAGAAGTTAA
>JAULBM010023647.1:0-11282 GCA_032357055.1 Geukensia granosissima
TACCGAACAAATCAAAGTCCATAAGACATATGGCAAAATAGGTATCACACCACCGGAAAGTTGGTAACCGCAATGGTACAAGTGAGAGAAGAGAAGTTAGACATACATTATTTGAAATAAATCATTAAATTGTCTTTATTCTTCGTAACTAAGTATTTAAACACAAAACATTGTCACGCGTACTGTTTTATCTTTATTAAATAAAAGCTAGAATCATGATTGAAACAATGAAATATCCGTATTCCATAAAAATTCATACTAATTACTAAAATGTACATTATGTCATTCTAAAAGGTCATTTTTAATTAAATTAATTTAAGTGAATGAAGGAACCAGAACAACACTGAATCTCAACATCGTAATATAATCAGAATGAACAAGTTGTCTAATGAGGTTCGATAACGGTATGTTCAATAAGTTCATAAGATGACCATTCGTAAGGTATTATCAATGATATCTTAAATTGTATAAAAAACGTAACCAAAATATTCTGGCGAATAGTCTCTTACACATAAATATCAAATATTATATTATCACACTTTAAATTGTAATATGGTGATATAACGAAATCGACGATATCAGAGATACAGACGAATATCAGAAGACGACCATGCCCAAATGTGTTAGTATTAAATCAATGAAAGTATACACAGGAAGTATACATTAAGAATGTCTTTGAATTTGTGAAATAATTTATGTGGTACTATACTTTTCCAATAAAAATACAAAATTACCAATGTTAAATACATACGGAAAATTAAGGTATGCTATATGTACATTTCAAGGAGAACCCTCTCATCTGTAGCAAAGGAACCGAAACGTAGGAAGTCAAAGATTCAAAAATGGCAAAAGAAGCACTCGAATCCAAACAAGTTGAAATGGGAAGCCAAATCCGACGGCAGGGACCACTAAGTGCATTGTTTTTTAAGGCTTTTCCGTTTTTTCAGTGTTTTAGAATTAAAGCAAGTGCAGCAAATTTCTGTAAAACATTGTTTGATAAACTTTATGTCAGACAAGTCTGACAACTGGGCTGGTGAATACCCTCGGGGACCAATGAATAATGTGATAAAACTCATCCAAAGGTGTTTATTTTTCATGGAATTAAGATTTACTACCCCAGAATACATTTAAGCGCAAAGAAAACTAGCAAAACCTTAGCTTGTTAAATAATTATTCACAAACAAAAAAAAAAAAAACAAAAAAAAAAAAATATCAAAATGTAAAGTCTCTTACTACACTAAGGCTGTCGGTAAAGTCAAATCAGTATTTGTTTGTCACTTGAGCTTGAAAAATAAAGCAAAAATAAAATCGTTATGAAACTATCTCTGGTGCATGACGGCAACAGTATTTAAAAGGTAACGTAACTTTTTATCTGTAAAACTAACTTTATCTTTTGACTTCAACAGTACTTATCTCTAGAAAAATGAAAAATTATGCAACAAATTTTTGCAAAAAACGGACTTTCTAAACTAAACCCAATCAATTCGTAAAAATTAAAGAATTTTTCAGCTATCTATGAAACATGCATAGCTTATAACATGTTCGTTTAATCAATTGTCGATTATTTTGAAATAAAAATGAATATACTATACGTCAAAGTTTGTTGGAACTTGTAAACACGTTATGGAAGAAAAACTTTCTGCCTTATTCTTATAAAATAGTGTTTATTTTGTAGATTGAAAAAAGTGCAAGTAAGTTGCAATAATACGTTTAAGCAATAATTCTCTACAGGAATTTTACATTGTAAATTCAGCCATTTGTTGTCGGGAGAGACTCTTTGCGAGATTGGAAATACTTTATCTAGGACAAACTAAAGCGCTCCCACCCAAAACGAAGATGGCCGACCCGGTCCGAACAAAAGAAATGTGCACAATTTTTAAATTACTTCATCTAGGTCAAACTAAAGCGCTCCCTCCCAAAACGAAGATGGCTGACCCTCAATGTTAAATCTCCGTAGAGAATTTCAGGGGCAAATAATACTATGTAAAACGTCATTTAATGGCGTTAAACATAAACTGCTAATTTGTGGACAATTCTTTCTTTTGATGAGTATAAATACAAAGGCAGAAAGGAACAAATGATTTTATAAAGTTCGATATAAAACTAGATGTCGCATATGATAGTTTCTAAGACAGAGATACTAAATTTCCCAATTACAAACAATCCAACACCTACAAAAAACCTTAAGGTTTTCAACAATCAATCTAGTTTTTATTTAAGGAAATGTAGACTTCAGATTTTCCTCAAAACAAATGAACTAATTAATAAAAAAGAAACAATTCATGCAATATCAAAGAGAACACGAAGCGCGTTATGGTACATGTAAATGATTTTCAGTTATAAGCTGAAACTCATAGGTCGCTAAAAGTTAAACTTATAAGCCAATAAATTGAGATAAAGAAAAACCAAAATCTTCATATTAATACCTACATGCTTGTTGGTATTTCTAATTAACTTAAGCGCATCCAGATATGCAACTCGTGTTCCATTGGTCAAGGTTTGGACAATAGGTGTGGTTGTGCCGGGATTGTTTAAAACCATGCCATCAATCAACCATTTCACTTCAAATGTAGCATTTTTATCCATCTGGTCAAAAGATATTCTGCATGGGAACTTTAACGCTCCATTATCACAAATAGGGCTCCCTAGGACTGGCGGGTTGTTCATCTTAGGGTAGATATCTAAATGAAAATTCCATACAGAAACAAATGTTAATGGTAAATGAATTATTGAAATACACAATTCTTTGAAGAAAAATAAAAAAGATCATATTATGAAAAGTTAAAAGCTTATGTTCACCTTTATTTTGCTATAAAAGATGGCAAATAGGTACAAATATTTGGTTCGAGGAAGGGACAAATATTATATTGTTATTTACCACTCTGATTCTTATTAATTGAACTCTGAAGATGGCAGTTGCAGAATTCCGGATTTTCGTGAATAAGCAAAACATTAAGCGTGCCGATCCATGGGATCTGTGCTTTAAACACCTGTTCACACACAAAAAATGCTAAATTGTGTATAAGAATTTCAAACTTATACACCTGAGCTATAAAGATAGATAAATAGTGGAGTATTTTAAAAATAGAACCATTCACTATGCCGTTGCGCACATATTTATTTTTGAGGAGTTTTACAAATTCAACATTTCTAAGTAAAAATATAAAAAATAACCCCGACCATTTAATTTGATAAGTCAAGGATATAGTGAGGCCATCTAGGAATTAAAAACTTGGAAGTGATTCAAGTTTTTATTAGGAAGCTACAGGTATTCTTGTTGAAATGTTACGTAAAAGTGAAATCATTTTAAGTAGCCACGCTTCCCAACGACAAGTGGCACATATCTTTAAAGTATAAAAAAATCTCCTCATTACGTTGCAAAAGTACTCTCCCGGATAATGCTATGTAAGTTGCTTTTGCTCAACTTTTCATTGTTTCTATTGTATAAAATACTGTTTTTATTTCATAAATGAATTGAAAAATGTTATTTGATGAAATATATATTACCTTTTTATTGTGTTTCAAATAGGTTGAGCGAAAAAAATATTTGAGAAATTATTACCAGTTTCGAGCATTTTGACTCTAAATCCAATCAACATGGGAATACAACATTTCAACTTATCTAAATTCAAAACCTCTCTTTCTATATCTGTTATCAGATATTTAATGTTATCTAATCATATTTTGATTTCTTGTCAAGATTCTATTTAGTGTATGGATAATTCTTGTAAATTTTCATTTTGTGTTATTTTGTACTCTATTTGCATTTAAATATGAAGTCATATTTAACATTCAGGATAACTAACTTGTATGCAAATGAAATATATTGAAGAATTAGATATAATCCCAAAGTTTCATAAATTTTCTATGCCCGGATTTTTTCCCTGCAACCAAATAAAATTTTCTGACCTTAACAACTGGAACTTTCTAAATTTTAATTTAATTAGTATAGGCAAATTTAAGAAACATTTTCATTTTTGCAAGTCTTATCCACTGTTTAACGTTTAAATTTTTGGTAATTATCTATAACGCAATGTAATAATTATACAATACATTTATATGTATTTTACATTCTTGTCAATATATATTTGAAGTAAAAGCTAAAAAAATCTTGTCCTCACCATATAAAAATTCCATAAATATAAATATAATGTTACCGGAAAAACATTAGTCCGTGAGCTAGGTAGGTCTACCGTGCACGCCCCACAGGACTCATCCTCACCAACTTTATTTTATTCGTATTTATACCCTTTTTCATATTTTAAATGTTAACAAGCACAATATTGGGATGCTTTTAGGTTTTACTGTGTAATTTGTACCCCAACATGTTATTTTTGCCTATTTTCGTTTCACAGATAATTTACGGATATTTTTTGACATGTAAATATACATACAACCTCCCAAAACCAACGCGTTGAAAGTAAAAACCAACGCGTTGATAGTAAAAACAAACGTGTTGAAAATTCCATATTGTATGTTTATACCGCCAATGACACGAAGGGTCACTCATACATTAGACTCGAAACAGGCATTCATTTCTTAAAAAACTAGTAAGTTTTCATTAAACCTATTCTAAACAGACAATATAAAAGTATAACAAGTAAAAGGCAAGAAAATTCTAGTTTTCCAGAAATTTTGGATGGGGTCAGGCGTCAACATTTTGATAATTAATTGATTAAAAAAGAAGACATGTTTTGAAAAGATATTACTTTTCAACAGTACTTTATTTGTAGGATTTAATGTATGTTTACATGGCATTTGATGTCCCTAAACTTCCTAGATTTGCTGTTAAAACAAAATAGCTGAAACACGTGGTAGGGTACAGATACACATTAAAACATAAATACATCCAAATGTTATGCTTGTAAACATTTAAAATATGAAAAAGGGTACAAATACATATTTTAAAAAATTGGTGACGATGACTCCTGAAGTGGGTGGGTGCACCGACGACCCAACTATCCAACAGTGTATTTTTACGAATAACATATTCTGATGCTGCACAAAATGACCTATTGCAGTGAGCTGTTATTTCCATGGGGTTTACATGAATTCTGCTACTTTACTATTTGAACTGTGAGCCAATCAACTCGTATTATCATTAACCCCATGTTCCTTCTTTTCTATCAAATACTGGTAACGACAAAAAATGTTCATAATGAAGTAGCCTCTGTAGTTTACGACACTGAGGTCAATCGTAAGGTAACATATAGTAAAAAGTGTCTAAGATCTCACGGTCGCATAGTGTTATTATTAACTTATCTATAATAATCTATGATTACATACCGATGCAATTTGATCCATACAACACTTGTCCATTTTGACAAGTTGGAGGTGCAGGGTTTCCTGAAATTATTTATAAAATTAGTATTTAATGTTTATTTAAATTTTAGAGATAGTTAAATCATGACAAATTCAAGATCAAAAGATATAAAGAATTTGTATAGTTTATATTTAAGGTTATAATTATATCTAATCTATTCATAATAACCTAACAGTTTGCCCGGTATGAGTTGCCAACTTGTATTGTTTATCATCATCTCATAAAATGTATACTACTTGAGGAACATCAACAGTGAGGGTGAAAGTTATTAACGCGCTACACATCAAAGGAATGGGTACGGTAAGCCCCATCTTTGGCCCAAATGTTAGATTTGGTGGCACACTAATAAGTTGTTGTGAAAATGCTGTTTAATAATTGTTTTTTAATAATTCATAACCTTTTCTTGTATATTTTTTTCGTCATTTCGACAAAACGAAATGATATATTTCACTATTTTGATTAGAATATAACATTTTCTCTAAAAAGACTCAATTTTTGGAGGTGTTTTGTTCGAAATAGATATGATCGCACAAAAACATCACGAAGATATTTTAACCGAGCATTTGTTATTAATAAATCTTTAATTGTACAAAGTTTGGTTGTGATGTTTTTGTGCGATCTTTATCAAAATGGACAAAATAGTTTCAAATATTTTATCAAATTAAATAATTTCTTAGTATTTGCAGATTTAAAACATTTTCTGTGTGTCGTGTGACCATTGTACAATCAATTAAACTAAAAATTCTGTTTTATTTTCATTTTTAGACATTATTCAATGCAAACCAAGAAAACCAATAGATACGAGCCAATTTTCATTTTTTAGTACAATTTTTGGGCCTAAAATGGGCTTTAATGACCCTTGTCCTTTTTCTCTTGAAAATCCTACACAGCAAATAAATGCTCTCAGTCTGATGTTAACATCGCCAGATAACTGCACATTCCCAATGAACATGTGTATTGAATAGTCAAATCTAGTATAATTCCTTCTTAAATATGAAAACATTAAAGAAAGAAGTGTCATATCTTTGTATTTTGACTCTTAAAATTGAGATATTAACATTATCTATCCAAAATATTGCTATCAACAGAAACACGAAAAAAGAGACGTTGACATATATATATATTGCTTTTATTTTTTTAAATGTCATGGTACAGACTTCACTTCGGCAAAGTATGAAAAAATAATATCTGGAGGAAGTTTTAGAAATGATCTACCTTAAGTAAGAAGTCAACGTTATTTCATGGGTTCATAATTGCCACTTTAGATCCAAATGTAAATAAGGAATTGCATTTGATGGTTGGGGTGCATGTATGATTTTTACATAAAATCACCTAACAAAGTTATTTATTCATGCAAGCCTTTCGTAATATCTTAGCTTGTTACGATTACCGCCTAAGAAATTTAATTCATGGTAGGAGCAATTTAAAAAGACTTGTCTCGTGCAACAAGATAGAATCTTTTGAAGCATCGTTATGACTTTTCATTTTTTACAATTTAGACTTAATCAGTAAATAATCGTACTCTATACCATTCCCAAATATGTTATTTCCCTTTGAAAATTTTTTCATTACACTCTGCATTAAAGAGCCTTGAATAAGAAATACGAAATGCCACAAAGACAAATATTCTTTGCGATCACACGTCGTGTTTATCCAATTTGTATTTTCAAAAATAAAACAGTTTGGTGCGTATTGAAAACGTATTTATGTAAAAAAGCTTCTACGTTTTCGATGAGCATCAAATGCTCTTGAATGTCGCGTGTTTAAAAAAAAAAGATGTATCATAATGCGTTTTGAAATACAAAATTTTGAATAATGCGCATATTCATTTTCCTACAATAGCGTTTTCGATATGCATTGATAAATATTGACGTTTGAACGGGAGTTGCGTTGTATATTCGACTCCGATACGTATTAAATACAGCATACTATGTTTAACATACTTAGATTCAATTAACTATTCTCAACAATTTTCATTTACCTGTACAATAAGCCGTATTAGGCGCATTCACTCTTACTAGTCGATACACGTAAAAATCGTTGCATTTTTTAATGCAAATATCCTTTGTTTCCTGGCAACATTTTGGTCCTGGATAAGTTAGTTCAACCAAAAACCCTGATCCGTGATTTATACATCCTTTACTTTGCACAGCCCCATCTTGTGCTGTCGGTAGTGTGCCGTTCTGCCATACTGGAATGTTTGTTCCACAGTGGTCTAAATCCACACAAAATGATGCCATTGTTACATCACGTCCTCTTGATTTGAATCGATACCACCCTTCTACCAGATTAGTATCGCTGAGAAAACCACTACTTCCTGAAACCGTGTTATTTACATAACGACCAGGCTGATCCAAAACCTTATAGTTTTGACATGCGTCTGTAGAAGGATATGGACACGGAATCGCTGAAAGTAAAACACATTTCGATAAGAGTAATATATTTGTTTGTGTCTATTAGTGCTATTTTAAATATCTGCTTCGGTTTTGTCGCTTGTTCACTAATGTTATATGAGGTGGGTACCAACATGTAAAAGCGAGTGACGATAAATTAAGCTGTACTGTCTACGAATCATGTTTTTGATATAGAAGTGTTCTTTTAAAAAGAAAATCTTGCCATTGTTTTTCAATGAGTTTGTTGACTTATAAATATAAAGTCATCTACTATATTATCTTTCAGCGATCACGAAGCAGACTAAAATATTGGGGTTGTTTATGGGGATTTTACAAAAATGAAAATATCAATTTGTTTATGGGGAGATCGGAAGTAAATTAAGAAATTAAATTCGGATTCAATATAAGAAAGTTCGAAACATAGCTCATTTTGAAAATCTTAATAAAAACGCGGACCAGAAATAATGAAATGTTGAAGTATCTCGCTAGGTCAATACTATAGCACCACTGTCATTACCAAATATAACAAATCTGGTTAAGATATTGAAATGAGGATAAATGCTTTGAAACATTAAAACAGTTAAATCGCAAATTTTTTCATTCTTTCGATTTATGATAAATACAATAAAGAAACGCTTTTTTCACGAATGTTTGACATTGAATTTAGATATAAACATTATGTTTTCATCTTACTGTATTAAAATCAACAAATACTAATATATTTTGTTGTTTGCTTTTTAAAAATATTTCCTGCTATGAATTTGGATAACCATTGTTTGTAAAAAATGTCAAAACTGACAAAAAAACATAACAAGTTCCAACAATCATTTGTCAATATTTGATTAAAAATAAATTCTCTGAACAATAATAAGGCATGAAATTTAAAGGTTATTTCCTTTCGAAAAAATACTGTAAAAACCATGTAACAAGTTTTCTACCAGAACGAACTTGTATTATCATTCAGAGCCCTCCATTCAATTTTCATTAGTAAGTGTCACCATGTAAGGGAGGATAAAAGGCATACAAAACAGCTGGGGGCAAAACAGACATCTTTCAGCTGTATTTGTCAACAAGCCCTTATCTAAATCAAAATTATTTGAGCCACACTAATGTAAGAAAATGGCATTTTTACGCAAAGGATTGGCTAACAAGATCAATTTTTGTACTATAGGAGACAAGGAAAAAGCACTGAAATTAGCAGGGAGCTAAAATGAACGAATATAAAATACAGAAAATGCAAAAGTTTTCAAACCCACGCAGAATAATTAACCATTTCAAGAATTTCTAAATACTCAAAAGCTTGTCATTTTTGTCACCACTGGCCTTTCACAGAATGTATTATCGGGGAAACAAATTAGACCCTTATTTTGCTTCGTGACGAAATTTCTATGTAGATGCTGGTGATGGTGTTTCAGCAAAAAAAAACAATAAGATTCGATGCGTTTTCCGTTCGCTGTATGAATTTAAAGGTAAGAAAATTCCCGAAAACATCCACATTTTGTGATGAGCTTGATATTAATAAATATAAAATACAAATACAAATAAATCGGCCCAAAATTGTACAGCATGAGAGATCGTTTATACATGATAATTAATGAAAAATTCTTGATGTGTGTGCTAGGTATTGCCCCGATGCCTTTATCTCGAAGTACGCTAGTATTACGGAGGTTAATTAATACAAGGGTTAAGAAAAAAGTAACATGTCAGGATCTAATTATCATAAAATTTTATTATGAAATTTTCATCTATTTATACGCAATTCGAACAAAAGAAATAAAACAATACTATGATGGCTTAATTAACGCGATTTGTAAAATGAAACAATAAATACATTTATACTTACCATAAACCAACAAAACACCTACTACAAAAACATGGATCATAATTATAGAACGCCAAATTAACTTATATTCAATGAATATACCTATCCTCAGATAATTATTTGAAGAAGTTACAATTAAATTGTAACTATCTTCAAATGTGTTATACCTATCTTAAAGTATATAAAGATAGGTTCAATTCAATATTCAATTGTACAAAGGTAAATAGCTTTAAATGAAATGAAATTATATTCAATTTAATTGAAGAAAGGTACAATTATTTGAAGATAGGTATAATTATTGAATGCAGGTTAATTTGGCGTTCCATACCCTCGGATAACATTGAGGTTCGATATGAATTTACAATTAAAAATCCATATCATTCATCGTATTACCCTGAAAGTGACGTTTTTTTATATAAGACAAGCAGAAAGAGCTTATCCATTTTAAATATCTGATAAAGCAAAATTTGATATAGTTCATACCTTTTGGGGTGTCAGGTTCTGCAATATAAATAAATGATATGATCATCATCACCAAATCGCATATATTTAACTTTTTCGAAATGTTTTTAGCTAGAAGAATTACTTTTCGCATTGTGGCGTATTTATGATGGGTTGCTAATCCAAAACAGGTTTAAAATGTTATATTTTAAATGTACATTTCAAACAGTAACCTATCATCAGTAGCATTACCACAACAAATGAAAGTAAAGATCCAAAATGAAGTTATATATCCAATCAAAGCGAAATAGGCAGTCAGATAACGTGGGAAGGACATCAACTACGTGCATTAGGCTACTCCATGGCTTGTCCTTCCTATCAGGATTTTATTGATAGAGGGTTGCAGCTTACAACAAAGCCAATGAACCAAGGGTGTCTCAAGGAAAGATTAGAGTCATGATTATGAAAGTTTTTCGGTCGCCATCATGATTTGGTTGACCGGTACGAAATGTCCATTTCACAAATGAAAACAGAAATCTTCCCACTTTCTTTCCTGTACCGGTTTTGACTATTCACCGGCTTTCTCTACTGAGTAACACGACTTGTGCCACTAGTGGAGCAGAAGTTGCCTACATTTCCGGAGCACCTGAACTCACCCTGTATTTTGTAGGCTTCGTGTTACCCTAGCTTTAGTTTTCAGTGTAGTGTTGTGTGTTCTGTATTTGTCTTTCGTTTCATTGTTGGTCACGGTGTTGTCCGTTTTCCAACTTAACGATTTCTGTCCCTTTGGTATCTTCGAATTCCTTTAACAAGCAATGAAGCTGAAAGGGTTTGAACGGAAATTAAAATTTGGCAGGAGAATACCTTCGAGGACATCCAAACTGCAGTGGAAAAGTATTTTATAGCAAAAAATAGTAATCGATGAACAAAGTAGGATATTAAAAGAAGCCTTTTGAGCATTATTCAAATAAGTTCTAAGCAGTAGCTATTACGACGATCTAAGTAACATTATGATTATACAAATATTAAATTAATAGAATTGTTTCTAACAACAATATTTTTACAACAAAATTCCGAAGGACTCTATGTTATCTTATTCTAATCTTGGCTGATTTACGTTTTTATTATTATTTAAGCCGTAGTGAAAAATATTTCTCTTTAAACTGGTAAATACTAATGCTGAATTCGAAAATGGACAATGGGGCTAGAACTGCTTACCATTCGGACCACCTGAGTTCATACCCGTTGTTTTTGCAGGGTACGCATTGTTCATAGTCCTAGTATGCTTGTTTTGATTTTATAT
>JAULBM010023658.1:0-11281 GCA_032357055.1 Geukensia granosissima
TGTTGGATTCCCTGCAAACAGGACAGGGAGTGTCCAAAACAGTGGTAGTGTTATAACACCAGCTGTTAAGGCAAATGACAATAACAGATATACAGTGCCAGCAAAACCAACAAACTATGGTGGTGGAAATTATGGAAATTTTAATTTTAATTCTCAAACATCAAACACTGGAAATTATTCAAAAGGATATGGACAGTCAGGATCTTCTAAATCACAAATGCAAAATAGCCTTAGCAATCAAATCAACAAACACAGTGCTCAGACACTTTCAGATCAAAATGTGACTGGTACATCAGGCACATACAAACCCTATAACAGTGCTACATCAGCAACAAATAATGCTGGGACTTACAAACCATTCAACAGTACTAGTACATTGTCAAATAGTGCTAATTCAGCTCCTGGGATTCAAAAACCATTTACTGCATCATCTAGTGGTGTGCCAATATCGGGTTCATATAAGCCATTGAACTTTGGGACGGCAACAAATAATAGTGCTAATCCTAAACCAGCCCAAAATCTCACAGGACCAGCCAAGAACAGTGCCACAACAGACACAAATGCACCAAGGAATATATTTTCTGCCAATGTCAAGCCTGTGAAAGGACAGTGTGTATTGATTTCAAGAGAGAGGTTTGAGGTGAAGGTTGGATATAGTCAGCCTCTTATTGAACTGTTCAAAAGAATGAACACTAAAATGTATGGTAAGTTTGTATTAGTTCTCATTTTAACAGATAAGATGTAGTGCCTTGATTCTAGAATCTTCTTCAAAACTCTGGGCATCAGAGTTGTCTCCAGGGCTGGACCCACGGAGCTGACCCATCAGGATCCCCAGGTGGCTTATAGGATGAACCTGCTTGTTGGAGGCTGCAGGTTATAATACAGAAAGCCTAGCCATGGACTATATTGCGAGAAGAATTCAACACTCCATACATACTTTCTTTTGTAGATTTCGCAAAAGACAAGGCTAATATCAACACAAAAAGCTAAATTTTTCGTCTCTACCCATCCCTCTCATTTTCCAGTGGCATTCAAAAACTGTTTGCCTGTTGTATCCAACCCCATCCCTACTTTCGATTATTTTGATAATTGTTGAACTCGTTCTTGTCCTGAATATGCATGAAATATTTGCCATTGGACATGTAGCAATTAACAATCAATGAATTAATCAATCTTCAAAACTAGTCAACAATAATGACTTATAGTGTATCAGTTGTCAGTACATGAAGTCACAGTAAGAAAAAAAGTGAATAGAGCCAGGAAATTGAGATACAATTAAAGCTTTTATTTTCACTGAAATTTATTTAAGGAAAAAAACAAATCATTCATTGATTTAATGTTTCTTAATGTCCAGTAGCAAATATTTCAAGCATATTAAGGACAAGAGCATAAGCATTTTAAATACATGAAATACCAAATTTAAATGTCTTTGGCTTGACTCAGCTGGGGATGGAACCCACCACCTTCTGCACTGGAGGGGAGGTTCAAAAACTAGAATTGCACACACACCCAAGGCAAAAAATGTGATATTATAAAGATATTGTTTATTTAAATTCTTGGTATCTGATTATATTTCTGTTGTGTCAGTGTAAAAGTTTATGATTTATCATGATTTACAAAGTATATAAAGCATTAATTTTTTTGCCTTAGATGCTGTTACTAAGAAGTGGTCATTTAAACTTGAAGAATATGAGTCATTCAGTAAGTAGATCAATTCATATCATTAAAGGCTTAATAATTAAAGGTAAAAAATATTGTTCATTTTATGTTGCAAATCATGACATTTGCAACTACTTTCCATGTTAATGGTTCTGTGAAACTTCATTTTGATTGCGTTTCTGTCAGATTTTGTCAAAGTCAAGTTCCTCATCTTTCAGTCAAATATATTGTTTAAAGACATGTTGTTAACGCAAAACTGACTGTATATAAGATATGAAAAAGGGAAAGCTTGGACTTGGTATAAAAGAAGGTTTTTATAGTTTGTCATGGTGTTTACACCATTTCCTTTCACAACAGTGTCATCAGTTTTATTTATTGAAGAGGGCAGAGCTTCCAGAGAAAAGTCTTATTGCATTGCAGTATTTTGTATTTAAAGGGATGAGTATTGAAAATATGCCAGAGAGACACAATCCACATCTTACAAATGTTTATAACAAATATTCATAGCCAAATTAAACTATGTGTAAAGCGCTTTTCTGGATTTACTTTTATCAGACATGCTGGCCTGGGGACAAAAATCGGAAGATTAGTCAAACTCAGTAAATTTCTAGTTATATTCATGAATCAAATTGAATATACAGTTGTAGAAATTGGGATGCAGACGATCATGATATTGGTGATATATATACTGGTAGATCATTATATCGTGGTATGTGTCCAATGGCAACAATTTTAGAATTCAGTTAGCAGGTGAAATTCACCATATAATGAGACCCACAATATAGTGAAAAATAAGTAAAAAACAGCAAGAACAATAGTATAACAGATAGAATGGAACAGTCCACAAAATAATAGTATAACAGATAGAATGGAACAGTCCACAAAACAATAGTGTAACAGATAGAAAGGAACAGTCCACAAAACAATAGTATAAGTGTATAACAGATAGAATGGAACAGTCCACATTGACTACACAACCACAAGGCCAATGTCATGCCTGTTAGATAATTGCACAAGATGAAAATATTTGTTCTTTCTTTTACACAGTGAAAGAGGTAGCTGTTTTAAGACCACATGTTACAGTGGAACCCTTACCTCGAGCTATTCTACAAGTGTTCAGTCAACAAATCAAAGGGAATTACCCTAGTAAAGATGTCCCAGATGCTGACCTTTCTGAATTAGATGTTTCTCTTGTCAACTCTTTACTAACATTCCAAAGGGAAGGAGTGAAGTAAGATAATACTGAGTGTTTCTTTTACTATGTTTTGATCTTGGACTTCTAATGTTTTGATACTAATTCTTCTGATGAGAGGTTACTCCTTGAAATGTACAAATAGCATGCCTTAATTCTCCATATAAATTCAACATTGGTAATTTTGTATTATATAACAGATTGAAAAAAACCTGAATGAACTAGATTTTCAGTATCTAAAAAAACCTGTGTAAATTTGCCGCTATGAGATAATACTTTGTTTTCGAGATCCTGTCGTTCCTGGGATGACGCAACATGTTTTATGACATTCCCGGCAATTTTGGGTGCAAGCAAATTTTGTGTTTATTCAGTTTCTAACACACATATTTTAAAAAAACACTCAAACTTCAGTTTAAATTTGTAATTTATTAGAATTTTACTTTTTCCCAATGAAGATGAATATTTGTTGTGATGACAGATTTTGTAATTATTACACTGTTTATAACAAAATATAAGTAAATACACATCTGTTAAATATATGCAATGCATAGCAAGAATGAACTGGAAGACCATATGCACATGGATGTCTTTACTATCACGTGACAAAGTCATAAGATAAGTATGCTGTCCGGTATCTCGAAAACGACGTATTGCTATTGCACTGCATCATAATTTACCTGTCTAAACCAACCACCTGTCTTAGATCAATGATCCCACTCCCATTAATGTAATTTAGATAGGTTTCACTGTCAAGACTCACCAAAAATTCCACAGCAAATTGTACTTTTCAATAACAATAGAGAAAATACACACTGTTGGACACAAAGAACAACACATTTCCTATTAAATTTGACTTAGTAACTGGTAAATGTTTGTCTCTCTAAAAATAAATCAGAAATGTTACAGACATTAAAAATAAGATATGATGACCACTTTTAACTTACTAATAAATGAAAAGGATAAAGCACATGCTTTGGAAAAAAGTCCTTTACTAATGTTTCACTATTGTAATCCTTGCACATGGATTTGGCAAAATGTTAAATTGACGTACATGTAAGTTTATTGTAATTGATATGCAAAAAAGGTACTGTAAATGTTTAGAATTTGGTGGTCCAAGAGTATTTATATAGCATTTTTAGATTTGAATTCAAGCAAAAATTAGAATTTTTATTAGACATGTTGGGTAATAATTTGTATTTAGAGTAATCTTTTGTTGCTTTAAATGATGAAATTAAACACGCTGCTAAAACAAGCAATAAGCAGCAAGAAAAAAAATCACTTGATAAAAACCCAACTAACATATTAATTTCTATTTTCAGTTTTGGCATTTCAAAGAATGGAAGAGTGTTAATAGCAGATGACATGGGTTTGGGGAAAACCATACAAGCTATATGTCTTGCCTGTTACTATAGAGATGAATGGCCATTACTAGTAATAGTACCATCATCTGTCAGATTTGATTGGGCACAGGTTTGTCTATTCATCGAATCACGAATTACGAATTATCACCAATAATTTTAAAAATATTTGCCCTAACAAGGAATATATGGAGTAATAAGGATTATATAGGGTCTTGGATACTTAAAATTTCAAAATTTAGGACACTTATTAGAAATGGCAAAATGTGGAATATTATCAAGTCTGATCCAAATTTTGCATGTTTCTGTAGTAAGGACCAAAATTGGGAAATAATTCATGGCAGCCATAATTTGTTGATGATTGGAGTTGTTTTCACATTAATTTTATCCTGAGCATTAGCAAGGGACAAAATTTGTGAAGAAAATGACAGCCCATGTTAAAATAGAAACAAACTTATGGCTGCCATGAATTGTTTCGATTCTCATATTGTAAATACAGAAATATAAATATTAAGAAAAATGCTGTGCACATAATTCACTGTGACATCACAATTTTTGTGCTCAAAACATATTGTGAAGTCATAGCGCATGAAAGTCATATTTATTGGAGATTTTACTATGGTTAAATCCTGTTGACACTTTCAGAACCCCATATTAGAATAAAGGATTTTGGTTTTCTTCTCTTGTATTGATATTTTTCCTGATCAAATTGCATTCTCTAATAGATTTTGTGCATTTGATAATGAAAAACCTTTCCAACTAATAGACATGCTTTTGTATCACTTTAGTGTTGTCAGTGATTTTGAAACTTGATACTGTAAATTTAGAAAAAAAATTGCATACATCTATTATTGCCATTTTGAAACTTCAATTTATAATGCGAGATGAATTATTGTGATTTTAAGAAACCTGTTTTCAGATATAATTAACAGATATAAGAATATGAGTTCTTATTTTTGTGATTATCACCCAGTCACATTATTCACAATAATAAAAATGTCGCATTAATTTCTAAATTTACAGTAGTTCATTTCTTCCACTTTTTTTTTGGAGAAATTACCTTAAACTGACATTTAGATATTAAGTACTATCAGATAGAGATTAAAATGTGGTCATAACTAATAAGATAAAATACAAACAAGTGTTGAATTTTCGAAGATTCTTGATGATTGTTATAAAATGTACAGTTTTGTTATAAAATAAAATTACTTTCATGTCTTTCTCATGTACGTTTCATGAACTTGCACTCTCACTTTTTACTAATTTTTAAAAAATTCTTTGAGGGAATCTTCATTATTCTTATAAAATGTAATGTACACTTTTGATAGCTTTTGTTATTTCAGATTTTTTTTATACATGTACATGTTCAAGGTTTTCTCCACTCATTAAGGAAATTTGAAAATTTTGTTGTTTTCCATTATATCTGTTTTTTGCTCAAAGGATTTATAAATTTTAGAAAATGAAAGTTATTTTGATAGATTTTATATCTATTGGTATATATTATTTAGTTCCACGTAAGAAAGTTGAATCTCTGTCTAAATTCTTTTTGCAGATTTTGTTATTGCTTTAAAAATCAACAGCCAAAACATGAGAGACTTCGCTTGTTAAACGTACATTAAAGTGATTTTTCAGTTTTGGGTGGAGTGATCTCTATTACCTTTAATTGCAATTTAAAGATTTATTTGTTACGTGCATAATTTTATACAAATATTGAAATGAATACTAAGGTAAAAATGCCACGCATGTGACACATGTGTGTGAAATCATGCATGTGTTACATGCGTGACACGCATGTGTCACATATGTGATTTCCCACACATGTGTCACATGCATGGCTACACATATGTTTCACGTGCGTGTCACGCATGTTTCATGCATGTGACACATATGTGATACATGCATGCCACGCATGTGACACAAGCGTGTCATTTCACATGCGTTTCACATGTGTGTACTGTATCACCCAAATACCTTATTTTAAATCAATTTATATTCCAATTTAAAAACATATGTGAAACATGCGTAAATTTACACGCATGTATCACATGCGTGACACACATGTGAAACATGCGTTTTACCACATGTGTGTCACATGCGTGGCATTTTTGCCGGTGTAGGCAGGTGGTCCTTTACCAGATTTGTGTTTTTCTTCAAAATGGCCGCCATGGCAAAACTTGGTTAAACATTGATCCCTATGGGAATCTTCTCTGAAACCACTGTAGAGATTTTAACCAAACTTTGCAGAGATGTTAATCAGTTAATCCTTTACCAGATTTTTTTTTTTGTGCCGATCGGAAATTCAAAATGGCTGCCATGAGAAAACTTAGTTTGACATTGAACCCTATGGGAATTTCACATTTAGATCTTCTCTGAAACCATTAAACAGATTTCAACCATGAAACTTGACATGTCATGAATGATCCCTATGTATTTATCACAATGTGTTCTGGTTGGTTCATGTTAATCAGTTAGTCCCTTGCAATCATATGAAATTGCTAATATGCAGACAGTGTAACAAAAAATTGCCAGGTGAGCGATTACAGGCTCTGTGGAGCCTCTGAATATTTTGTGACACTTTCTTTTGAAAAGTCGCAAAAATAAAATTTGCATTATCATCGCCATTCGAACATTTGCAATAATAAATGCACACAACAATTTCTGAACTTACAGTATTTACAGCTCCTGTAAATGTTTTATGATTAGTCCAAAGGACTGACATGTAAGATCTCTGATGAAAATGGAAATAATGTACCTTAATTTTAACAATACAAAATACAAATATACTTGTTAAAAAGAATTAGAGGAAATTTCAAGAAAAAATGTTTTTACCAAGAACTTTACTGGCTGGCGACCCAATTTCGCCAAGTACCCTTTCTTACCAATGCAACCATTAACAAAAACTGGTTTAAAATTTTTTTTTTTTTAAAAAACAGCATTTGGTTACATAGATATTTGTCTTTCCAAATCACTATTTTTTATATTGAAACAAATTTTCGTTAAAGATAACACTGCTGTATGGCCAGATTGGGTACCTAGTGAGATAGGGTCATCTGCCAGTATAAGAAGCAGCTTGCTGATGCTTTAAGTTTACCTTCATATAATATCCTAGGATATGTTCTTTGTATAATATCCTAGGATATGTTCTTTGTATAATATCCTAGGATATGTTCTTTGTATAATATCCTGGGATATGTTCTTTGTATAATATCCTGGGATATATTTCAGAGTAATCAGACATACAGTTCCTTGTCATGGAAGGTGAAGTGCATTGATATAACTAGTGAGCATTGGACTATTGGCTGATAGATTTCTTGTTATAATCTAGGTTCCCTTCACTGAAGTCCTAGATCTGGTCAGCAAGAGGAAAGTCTATTTAGAGAAAGGATTTGCTTATGTATCAAGAGATGACATGATTTCAATTGTTATGACACATTACAGGAGTCACCTGTCACATTCATTAGCAGTAAGTAGAAAGTGTTAGGTTTAAATAAAAAAAATGAACTGCGTTTCCACTTACCTTAACTTCCCTAATTTTTGGGCCATTTAAAGAAAAGCACTAGTCTAAAAGTGTTTCCAAAGCAAATATAGAAAAATAAAACATTATGCTTACCTATTGACCCTACTGTTTAGAGAATGATGGTGGAAACACAAATATTTATATATCGTTTGATACCCCAACTTTATTGAACACTTCTAGATACACTGAAGATATGTTTTCTTCTATTTTAGTTGCATGTTATAAATCTGTTTCAGATTTTACAGATAGTTGAACTTTGTCATAGAAAAACATTGACTTTGCCATTATAGGCAAATTGGGAAGAGTATCCTTATAGAGATATGCTCACAGTATAAATGCTTATTTTACAATGGGGAGGGGGTATGCATCTATTCATTAGAACACAAGTCTTTTTTTTAACACTATACAGAATTTCCAAGGGAAAAATCTTTTTTTTTTTTCAGTTGATTAAATTGCAGTTTTAATTTCAGGTGACAACTAGGGCACTTCCACATCTAGAGGAAGACGAACGTTTATTGCCAATGTTATGTGGGTTAAGTAAACGATATCTTGGACAGGACTTTAATGCTAAAAAATCAAATATAGGAGAAATAACAGCAGATATGATAGATATGGTGCGTATGAATAATAAAAATATAGGAGAAATACAGCAAATAGATATTGTTTGTGTTTATAACATTTATCTCCTATATAGAACCAAACTTGACAGGAAGCATCTATGTAGGTCCTCTACAAAGTTTTCTTGTTTTATCCTGATCAGACAAAAAACATGGCTGCCATGGACAATTCTTGTTTCTGATTGGCTGAAACATAAAAATACTTCTCCTCTGAAACTGCTTGGCCAAATGAAACAATATTTTACAGGAAGCTTCTATTTAATGTCCTTCTCAAGGTTTGCTCATTTTTTCCAGACTGGACAAAAACATGGCTGCCATGGATAATTTTGATTCTGATAGGGTGAAACATAAAAAAGATCATCTCCTCTGAAAACCCTTGGCAGTTTGGAACAATATTTTACAGGAAACATCTATGCAAGATCCATTACAAAGTTTGCTCAGTACTTGACACTTACTTGAAAAAACTTAAATCTTATAACATTATTTTAAGATCTTTGAATATTAATATTGTCTTCTTTGACTTTCTGCTCAATAATTTACACACAAACAATTTTAATCAAAATGTTTCATTTTGTCCTACATGCTGTAGATTATTTTATTTTTTTGTACTTAATCAATACCTTATTTCTTTGGCTGTTTATTTTATTTTTTTACACTAAGTTCAGCAAGACATGTTTGGATTGATGTCGTAGCTTAAACACTTAGTCCAGCAAGACATGTTTGGATTGATGTCGTAGCTTAAAGACGTTACTGTAAAATAATAAAGATTTGTCTTTATGTAATTTCTTGTTTTAAAATGTGGATTGGTAGATATATAACAAATTTTAAACTTTTTGTGTGATGAAGTTTCCAAATTATCTTTCCAAAAAGTAAAATATTCACATTTAACATTTTCTAGAAAATGTTAAAATATAACACTTAAAAATCCTAGAATTCTGTGGAAGTCTAGCTAAGGAGGTGGCTAAGATCAGTTTTCAATTTAAGACAGACATGATTTAAGATAGCATTTCTGATTTGAACAGATTGTTGGTTATTTCAGGAATTGATCTTAACTACCAGATGATGTGGTAATGTGATTCATAAATTTTGTTTGTTCATGTGATACCTGAACTTTGTTTGATCATGTGATACATGATTTTTGTTTGATCATGTGATACATAAACTTTGTTTGATTATGTGATACATGTACTTTATGTGATCATGTGATATATACACTTTGTTTAATCATGTGATACCTAAACTTTGTTCATCTTTCAGCTATCAAAGAAGTCATTCCCATTATGTATGCAGCAGTTACATCAAGCTTTGAAACAGAACCATCATCTACGACATGGAGGCAGACAGCAATATGGCCTGTTCCTGAAGGGCATTGGTTTGTCTTTGGAGGAGGCCATGAAGTTCTGGAGAACAGAATTCTGTAAAATGATAGATGTAGATAAAGTAAGGGTTTGTTTGATCGAATGTTGTGTAACGCCCAGCAGTAAATATTTCATGCACCACATTACCCTGACACATTATTCTGACTTTGGGCCAACCAATATTTGTTCTTACTACTTAATGCTGCATACTTAGTGGAGAAGCAGCAAATACCAATTTTAATGTATTTAGTTTTAGAGCTGCACTTGAGGCAAGCAGTCAACACAACACAGAGTAACGATTTGAATCAGCAACCCTACCACATGACATACTTAAGACTGTAAACAGTAGAAGATGTTTCTCCTCTGACAGTGGATTTTTGCATTTGCAAAATGTAAATGATACAGTTTCAGGTTAAAAAAATTTCAACAGTCTTCATTTGCTTGAGCTGTTTATGCTCTACAAATCAGCACAAAGACAACTTGTAGATGCCTGTCTCATACACACTTATACTTCATCTCCTATTAATTTATACAATCAACAAGCATATTTTGTTTGAATGCAGACCAAAATTACTACTGAGCATTCTCAACAGCCTTCCAAGATAGCCATTGTTGCTAAAAATGGAAAAAGGGGGAGTGGGGTATATTTTAAAAAATCTTCTTTTCTGAAACTATTGAGCTAACTGTCACTAAACTTGGGTTGAATGGCAGTACTCTGCCAAAATTTTGCTGAATCCCTGACAGCTATGGGATACTTACTTAAAAATCTTAAATTATTATGTCAAATGCAATCAAACTTCGAAGGAATGGTCTTTATATGGTCCTCTTCCAAATTTGTGTTTGGCATCAGTTCCCCCCTACCATGGTGGCTGCCATAGCTGAACTTAGTTAAACTAACGATCTGAAATGAAATTCACTTTAAAATCTTTTTGTCTGAAATTACTTTAAAAATTGGCACCAAACTTTGGTGGTCCTCTATCAAAATTATGTCTGGCATCCTTGACCACTACGGACTTCCATGGACCCTATTGGAAATTCACTCTAAAATCTTCTTGTCAGAAACTACTGTGCCAGTTGCAGTCAAACTGTTGATGAATAATCCTTTACCAAAATTGAGTCCAGCATTCCACCTCCTCTCCCGAACCATGATTGAAGGCTGCAATATAGAAAAAAGGTATATTTTAAATATTTTCTTGTCTGTAACAGTCAATTGTTACTAAATATTGGTGGAATGCTCCTTAGATCCCAAAATCATGTCCAGCATTCCTGCCTGCCAACAAAGATGGCTGCAACAGTAGAGCTTAGTTCAGTATAGGACCCTATGACAAACTTTGTTTGAATGTTCTTCCAAAATTATTTTCTGCAGCCAAGCCTTCCATTTTTATGTCTCGCCTGTGACGAAGTCACGAAAGGGAGACTTAGGTGTTACTTTCCGGCGGCGGCGTTAATTTTTTTTGAAAGCTCTATATCTCTGGAGGTAATAATGCTAGGAAGATCAAAATGAGTGTGCTTATAGTTCATGATATGAAATTAACGACCAACCACATGACTTTGGTCCTTGACCTACTTTGCATGGTTCA
>JAULBM010023669.1:0-11280 GCA_032357055.1 Geukensia granosissima
AAGATCTTGTTACAAATATCATACTTCTTCTTTTGGTGATATCAAACAATTGCTTAAAAAAAGATATGTATACATCAAAGGAAATTAAATCAATTGTTAACTATTTTTTGCAGGGTAAACAAAACAAAAAACATATCATTGTCTTGAAAAATGTAATAGACATGATTAAATCATTAAATGACGAATTTCTAAAAGAACCTGGAAGTACTCATGTTTCAATGTATGATATTATATTTGATAACTTAGTTCCATTTATCGGTAACCGACATTTTGACATTGTTTTAGAGAATGCAAGTCCATGTTTAATTCGTACAAGATTCTGTTTTCGTTCAGTTACGGAGTTGAACAATGAAAACTATATAATAATTCCTGATGAAAAACAGCAGTCGTACTTTGAACGCTTGGTTAAATATTTTTTTGACGGACATCCAGAATGTATATTTGCGAATCGACTACTAAGGTTTAATTCATTTCGAACAAAATTGATAGGATATCTGCAAACTATAGATATTGAAAGATCAATGAAACAAAATGAGTCTTCTATACTTATAAGCTCTATTCAGGGCTTTACAGATATCATCAGCTGGATTTTACAGTTTGTTGATGTTAATGTTGTAGACGATTGTGGAAGATCCTCTATTTACATTGCAACTGAATATAATAATATCGAAACCGTAAAGATACTATTGGAACATGGTGGTAAAGGTGATTTATGCAGAGTAGACACGGAACATGATGGGGAATCTCCACTTTATTTAGCGTCAAAAAAAAGGAAGGACCGAAATTGTGATGTTGTTATTGAAATATAACAGTAATCCGAACTTGCGCAATACCAAAGGACTTTCACCTCTACACAACGTTGCAATAAATGGGAATGATGAAATAGCAAAGCTATTGTTAAGTACTAAAATCGATGTCAATATCAGTGATGTTAATAAAAACACACCACTACATTTGGCCGCAGAATGTGAACATTCCAAAATCATTGATTTGCTCTTGAAATGCAATGCTGATCCAAACGGGTTAAACAAAGACTTTTACTCTCCTTTGCATATCTCTGTATCAAAGAGGAACAAAGACATTGTGCGGTCGTTGTTGAAAAATAGAGCTGATCCAGATAGTTCTACGAAACTGAAACCGCTGCATGTAGCTGCTCAATTAGGGTATACCGATATGGCTGAAATATTAATAGAATTTAAAGCAAACCATTTAGTAATGGATGAAACGAAAAAATCGCCGTTACTAACGGCAACAACTAATGGTCATTTAGATTTTGTAAAATATCTTCTAGAAAAAGGTGCTAATCCTAACTATTATAGTTTTGAACGATTATCACCACTTTGTGAAGCTATTAGAGAAAACAATGTTGAAATTGTTCGAATTTTATTAATTAAAGGAGCTGGTCCTAATATGCTTTGCTCAAATAAAAATATGTCACCTTTGCATATGGCATGTTTAAAAGGAAGTGATAGTGTAACTAGTCTTTTGTTAAATAACTATAAATTAGATATAAATATCCGTAATATTGATGGAATTACTCCTTTGTACTTTGCGTGTGAAATGGGACATGAAGCGATTGTTCAAGTGCTTCTAGATTGCGGTGCTGATCCAAACATTCACAATAACAAGGAATGCACGCCATTATATATTTCTTCATTGCATGGACATAGCGCAATTGTGTCTATGTTAGTACAACACAATGCCAATCCAGATTGGAAAATAGGACGAGAAACCGCACTATATATTGCTGCAAAACAAGGTCATGTTGAAATCGTGAAGAAGCTTCTAGAATATAATGCAAGTGTTCATGTTCCAAATACTCTCTCCCCTCTTGATATAGCTAAAAATAACGGAAATAAGGATATTGTTGCGATATTGAACCCAGTCTTTAATGTTCAATGAACATTAAATAGAAACACTTCAGATTTTTAAATTTTGTATATGCTCTTTTTCGTTTTTGGTTGTCATATTCGTCGTTCTTCATGACAAACACGTAAACGTTAACTCTCTCAATCTTCAAACATATCTATTGCACGAAGTACACTCAAGACCGGTCACAACATAACATGACATGCACATTAAGTGCACTTGGTGATCGCTTTATGTGACAACTCGGTCAACAATTAACGACCATTTCAGTGGAAACTGCTTTCAGTTGTATTGATATACCCCAAGATAATGCTTTAAGTTAACCAAGATATTAAGATCGCTTGCAGTCAACGAAGACCGGAAAGATTCATTCGTGATAAAGAAAGAATGACTTGCCATTAACATCCATTGATTATTTGGACCTACACACTCACATTTTCATATATTCAGCCCAATTAAAATGTAAAGTTTAATCTTCGTGTTAATGTTCAGACATTAAAGACCACCGAAATTGTATAAATAAGGATAATGAATTAGCAGAAGATAAAATTAAAATCGAAACAACTTCAAAGCTTAACATTGTTTTTAATGGGTTACATTCTTTATAATAGCTATATATTCTGGTTTATAAATAGTTGGTACTTTATTTTACAACTAATTTGAGCTTTCTCTGTTTATATATATTCTATTTGTATACTTTAACTTTGAAATATGTCTACATCTCCTGTTATGTACACATTTCGTCTCTCTTTTTAAAAGAATTATTATTTTTCTTTTTGGTTTAGATTGACTTGAAATGAAGACAAAATTATAACTCTAAAAACAGTTTTATCAACAACTTCTTACATGTATCATAAATTGTATAACTCACATGGGTTTTCTACACTGGACTTTACCACCGGGTTGGTGTAACTGCTGGTGGATATGTCTCCCAGAGGGCACCATCCGACAGGTAGCTATTGTTAGCATCAAATTGCGTATTACCTCAAACAACACACTGGCTCAGACTTCGCCCGTATAAAAAGGTCTGGACTTGACATCAATCTGAACAAGGTGGCGTCACGTAAGTTAGGTTTAAGGATGTGATGAATGAGATATATGTAGTCTTCAGATCACCAGCTCTACTATAAAAATTCTGATAAATTTATCCAAATTCGACAATGCTCTGTACACTTTGCCGATATTTTAAATTATGATGATGATGAATAACGTTGCACAGTCTCCAAATGTAACATAAAAGCTGTAAAACATGTGCAATTCTTATATGTGACAATTGTTTTACTAGTATCCTTACGTCTTTATGTTGTACATAAATAGGGCAATAAAACGTATATAGTGTGTACAGTGCACACTTCCGGTTAAGGCTCGTACCGAAGGTCAAATATGCCATAGGTCGAATATGAAACTGAGAGGGGGGGGGGTTGTCAAGACCTTTTTCACTTAACCATCCTCTTTCAATCTTAATGAAATTTAGCCCAGATGTTGAGCATTTATAGGGCAATAAAACCTATATAGTGTGTATAGTGCACACTTTCGATTGAGGTCCGTATGGGAGGCCAAATCTGACATAATCGAATATCAAACTGGATGTCCGTTCATATGAAGGGCCTATTCCCCTAGGCATCCTCTTTCAATCTTAATGAAACCAAGAAAACGTATATAGTGTGCATCGTGCACACTTCCGGTTAAGGCCCGTACGGAAGGTCAAATATGCCATAGGTCGAATATCAAACTGAGGGGGGTGTTTGTCAAACTCGTAGCCGGGAAGACTGTACATTCTCGAATTTGATTGATGGGTAGAATGCATGCTTTGTGGGTTGGGGTATGTCGGACAAAACGAATGGCGATTAAACAAAACAATGTGTGGCCATCGGACCATGGTAAATAGTAATCGTCATTCATTCCTCTCAATGATGATTCGTATAATTGAAAAGATTTACCACCCATCAAATCATCCAAAGCTAACCAAACCCCTCAGAAAAAAGAGAAGAATTCTGGATTTGAAAATTAGGTATTGCATTTCCTTATGGATGTAATGATCAAATAGATAGTGTAGGTAACTTATGAAGCCCCCGTTGTAGTTCTTTGAACATAATCGAGTTATTTAATATTTCCCAACGACTTCCACGTAGCCATGGTCAATGCACATGATCACTTCCAGACGTTCTCGTTGCTACAATCGATAATCTTCTACCTTTTCTACTAAAACCACTTAAACATGTTAAAACACATTCGTACTAGCGTATTTTCTTTACGACTCTCCAGTCTGAGACAAAAATGGTCTAAAAACTTTTTAACGATCCATAGTCAAATCTGTATAAACTACACACTATTATTATATATAATGCACAGCACATATTATTCAGGCCAGTTTGTACATCTAAAGAGGATGATTTCTAACGTCATCTCTTTAACGAAGATTTTGCAAACAAGGGTCTGGATGCCATTAACATTAGCATGACACTCCATCATAAAACCGTCCAATCAATAAGATCACACTTTTAACTGATTAATCCTCTCATGACAATTAATCCCTTATACCGACACTAAGCCTGTTGCATCCAAAATTTTCAACTACAAAAAGGTTTTGCAGCATATCAATATAGATAATCTAAAATTCAAACCTCTCGACTGTTCGTGCTCGTCGTCCCTATTCAACTAAAGTCCATCTGGGCACATCATTTCCTGTGACCTCAGTTTTGTTACAAATCATAAGCTTAAACAGCTGCTATCTAAAGGTCCTAAATACCGAGTGCCAAATTCAAGTAATTGGAAACAAAACTTCAAGCGTTTGATGGACTTAGAGGAGGACTATGCAAGAGAATGGGCGAAGCTAGAAAAGGTAGAGGTTGACACCCTTTCCTATTGTAAACTTTATACGGCAATATTCCTGCTTCCCCTGCCTACGGGGTTTATGGTTCACATATGATTCGATACTCTCGTGCCTGTTCCAAGTATCAGGATTTTCTGAAGAGAGCATTGCTGTTGTCGCACAAATTACTACAACAAGGATACATCCAATGAAGTTTGAAGTCGTCCCTCCTAAAATTTTATGGTTGCCATCACGAATTGGTTGATCCATATGTTATCAGTGCATCTGAACTAGTTATGGACCTGTTACCTGTAATACAAAAATAGTTGACATCTTCTCGGATTGACGTTAACCCGGATTTGAGATTTAGGATTCCACAACGGGTGTTGTGCGCAGGACAAGGGACGCTTACCCTTTCGGAGCACCTGATCTCACTCCTGTTTTGTAAAGGAGTTCGTGGATTCCAAGCTTTTGTTCCTTTTGTTTACGTTTTATCTTTTAGTTTATTTTAAATTTGTTTTGTCTCTATTGACTATGCACTTTTGATCTCTCGCATGGGTATTCTACACTGGACTTAATTAAACAATCAAGCTTATCAAAATATTTCTCTATTTGCCGAATTTGAGCAGACATCATGTTACACTGGATTACACGTTAATCCCCGTGTATCAAAAGAATTGCTGTTGGAATGGAAATAACTAACAATTAAACTATTGTTTTATGTGTTTTATTAATTTTGTAAATAAATAAGTTATCATGTCAATAGAATCATTATAAGAACCTTTATTTATCAGATGTCCAGCTTATTACAACCTACCCCCTCAGTGTACTCTGACCACAGTGAACGGAAAATGTTGCATGGAACCAGTCTGTAATTTTAACCCAACATTCCAAACAACCACTGGACAAAATGTTGCTAACGTTAATGGAATAAGTATGTTACAATTTTTTGTCAAAATTACCATATTCTCTCCGAACAATGACGACGATAAGAAATACTAACTAATTTTTTAAGATTGATTCTGCAAATTGTTTCATTAATTCATGGATTATGCCTGATTACTGAATAAATATAATTTACGTTTACCATTACTAATTTAGTTGTTTATGTAGAAATATGTGTTAGGGCGTTAATTAATTTATAAAATATAAACTATTTAGATATTTATCAGAGTACGATCCTCAAGAATGTAGCCCTCAATATTGAGGAACACTTTCACCATGTTTAATAAAAAATTCTTCCAGATAAGTGTGTGTATGATGGCAAGTCTTACTTCCAGAGTCAGACGTGGAATGTTGGATGTGAATATGAATGTATTTGTGATGATGCTGGTGCTGGTCTTTGGTCATGCCAGTCCAAGTAAGTCAAATCTTCCTGGTAGATTGACACGGAGAAAATTATCCAGAATGTATTATTATGTAATTTTCATGGATTCAAGCATTTAATGTAATTTAAAGTAACATTTTAACTTAAAACGTAAGTTAGACTTTTTAAAATAAAATAAAATTTATAAACCTCGATTTTTTTGACAAATGTGCCAGTATTCCAACATTAATATAATTTATCAAATTACGCGCAAGACAGGGGCTTACCATTGAATACCAGACCCCACTTGTGTTTTGTAAAGGAGTTCGTGGATTCCAAACCGTTGTTCTATTTGTTTTTATTTTATTTTTTATTTTGTTTCTAATTTGTTTTGTCTCTTTGGACCATGCACTCTTGGTCTCTCACATGTTTATTCTACGCTGGACTTTATTGTCTTGTGTTATTAGATGTCCAACATACTCCAACCTACCAACTATTTGTCATCTTGAACAACAACCAGGTGAATGTTGTAAGAAACCAAAATGTGAGTTTAATCAACAGTTTGGTGCGTTCAATGGTAATGGAATGGTCAGCGGAAAAGGTTCAGGTATATATTTATATATATGTATATATGTGGAAAATTTAATATCATTTCATTAAGAATATTTTATTCCAAATTTGAATTGAAATAACTTTATATACATATTGCATTAAATTACAATTTTATTACACTTGAAGTTGTTGCTATTATAATGAACGTTAGACTCATATATCATCATGATTTTCTAATTGTATTGGTCTGAATGTTGCTATATATAGATCGCATATTTTTACAAATAATTGTTCATGATCTTTTACTAACGCATTTAATATCTAAGCCTTTAAAATGTATTTTTTATTTTAAATGCAATTAAACAAACTATATTTCTTCTATACCAGAGCTTTTTCTATATTGATTCTTTAAAATTAAAAATAAGTCACTGATTTTAATTTCAATTTTGATAATAGAATTTAGAACATTTAACCTGAATTTCCCTGTAGCATGTATCATGTGTTTCGCGTGTAATAAGCAAATCGTGTGTGTGGAACATGTGAATCGTATACGTGCAATTTGTGAATAAAGTTTGCGTTTTTGGGAAATTTCTACTTTCATGGACTGTAATTTCCTAATGGGTTGATCTTGTTATTTATTTCCAAAGGACCAACACACCCAACAGAGGGACCTTGTGTTAACAAACTTGACAACTGCTTTCAATTTGGTCAGGATGTTTGTTCTAAAACAGAGTATGCAGGCTGGGCCAAGGAAAACTGTCAAAAATTCTGCAATTTGTGTCGTATGTATTATATTTCACAAATATTTTGCTCTTTTGTTCATTTCTGTAACAAGGATTGCGCAAAAATATTTTGCTCTTTTGTTCATTTCTGTAACAATTTTATCTAACAACTTTCATAATTGCCTTTGTCATGTAGATGTCCATGTTGTTTTCGTTGTAGCACAGCATTCTTTATCTATCTGAATTTGACACAAAACATTTTTTGTTTGCAACCACCAGATTGTCTCCTATCATCTTTATTATGATTACTATTATTTAAAATGATATTCTCATACCCAAGAAACAAACCTAAGGCCAACTCAGCAGGAAAGACATCTATCCCGTGTAATTCAAGGAGAGAATCCTTCTCTGATACTTTAAGAGTTAAGATTAAAATTATCACTTGACATTTCTGTAAAATAATTTATTTTAGGGAAAAATTCATGCCAGATAAGTTTTACAACTACATTCGGAACCTATTGTCCACCAAGAAAGGCATGGACGCAGTGGTATTACAAAATACAAGTTAACAAATTTTACCGTGTGCAATACATGGAATGAAGCCTTTCCTGTTTAAAGGTATGTGTAATTTTGTATTTTTAAACCCACTTGGTCCATGCCTTTCCTGATGGACAATTTTTATGTAAGAAGAATTACTTTTTAAAATTTTCCATTCAGCTTTGCCTCAATTCATTTTTGCGTGTTATCTTATCCTATTTGAATTTTTTCAATTCATAATAAAAATAGTGGTCAAATATTTCTTTTTATTCTTTTATAGGAAATTGTGCTTTTCATCATTAACTTTAAAAGATATTACTTTTCTGTAATATTCTGCAAATTTATCCTTTAACCTGTTTTAATTTTCAATAAATTAACTATAAATTAAAAGTATTTTCTAAAGATTCCCGATATTTTCCGATGTTCTTACGTTAGTTTCTTCTAGAAAAATCCGGGTAATTGTAATAACCACGTGGTGAATGATGGTCCGAATACCTTAATTGCTTAATTATTACGCAATGTTGACAACGTGTACTCCCGGTCTCACACCAGTGCGTGCAAAAAGCCACTTCCAGCAAACCAGCAAACAAATGGCTGTTTTTGCAATGTTTAATTGTACAGAATTAAAATTCGGCGCAGCTTAAAGTACATCGCGATTGCTAAAAAGTATTAATGCAACCTGTTTGCACTTTTTTCAATCTACAAAATAAACACTTTTTCATAAAAATACGACTGACAGTTATTCTTTCATAACTTTTTTACTCGTTCCAAAAAACTCTCACAGGAAAGCCCTTAAAATACAGAATAGATCAAAAGAAATCCACTGATGATGTTTTTTCTCTGTAACAAATAATATGTTTTAGTTTACATGCTTTATTATATGTTTATTTAAAATTCAATAAAAAATTGCGTTATGTCTTGTAATATATCGTATCGATCACAACGCTGAATGTTAACGTGGTCCCCTTGATAAGTTCAAGTACCTTCATTTTATTTACCGTAAACAGATTTGTAATCGACTTAAAATACTTTCATCAATCTTTTTCTTGCCTATTTATTTAATGATTTATTATTTTTTAACAGACCAACCTGGTCCAACCGATGTGTGTATATACAAGGGAGTGTCCTACAAACAGGGCCAGACATGGGTTGATGGATGTGACTTGGAATGCAAATGTGAACAGGCTATTTATGGTTACTACAGATGTAACAAGAGGTTTGTTTGGCAATCAGCTTTATGTTAGGCTGATAATATTGTCATGTTACAATATGAACAATTGCCATTTCCTTGATCAAACATTATATTAGACTTACAATGGGTCAAATACTATGCTATAATCATTTAGGCTGACACTGGGACAGGCAACCACTGTCATGGCATTGATCAATGAATTTTGTCTAAACGACACCGAGGCTTTAATACCAATGCCATTACCATCACTTCAGACTGGGTACTGGGTCAGGTTTCAGCTTCAAATGCTACGGTTAAAAATTGTGACAGACTGACACTGCGTCACGTATCAAATGCCATCACCATAATGAAAACATTGTACCAAGCTGATACTTGGTCACATAACAACTGTCTTTGCCGTTGTCAGATATTATTTCAAAGTGATACTAGCTCACACATCAAGTGTCATTTCCTTGATTAAAGCTTTTTGTAAGGATGATACTTGGTCGGATATCGAATGTCATTTCATATCTGTCTTTAAAGTGTCCATTTAATATTGTGCATGCATATAAGTAATTGTTTATTTTCTGTTGTGGCATCATAAGTATTGTATATAGAAAAAAAGAGATGTGGTATACCATTTATAACTTATTATATTTTCGGTGTTGTTAGCTTCGAAGAAGCATGTTTTCCATGGTCATTTTTTGTACTATTAACACTTAAACCATAAAAAAAACCTTACCAAAAGTTACAATGGAATGAAGTTTTCCCTGACAGGGGCAACTTATCTGAGGTCATTAAATTGTATTTGGTTTTTATTTGATGTTTTTTGACAAACTGGTTAAGTCATGTTTGTCCTTTTATTTATTTCTGGAGAATAATACTAAACGATGGAGTGCTAAACAAAATAGCAATTTTCAGTTCTTTTAAATTTTTACTAAAACTGAACCATGTCTGAAATCCTCAGTAATGAAGATTTTCAATGATTTCATTCTAAATATGGACACTTTCAAACCAAATAGACCATTTGTTTGCTTCTGTCCTTTCAAATTCTTCTAGAATCTATGTTTTAAAACTTTAATACTTCAAACAATCTATTATTTCCAGTTTCTTCACAGATTTTCAGAAACTGAAAGCACTATTTTCTTGCTCAAATCAAAAATAAACACAGAAAGGTTGATTAAATAAACAACTAACTGTTTATGATATTGGTTAAATCAAAAGGAAAAGAAAGGCTAATAAAACTGTTTTATTGGAGATCCCTTCTATTTATTGATAAACATTTATTTAAAATTGATCCTATATTTTATATCTCTGTAGATGTCCCGAGTTTGTAAATCTACCTCTTAACTGCCAGTTGGTGAAGAGTGCTACTGATTGTTGTAAGAAAGTGGAATGTCAGGGTGGACAGGGAACCTTTGTTGGATCCTCTCTAACACCAGGACTTATTGGAAGTCAACCACAGCCAACACTTCAGGCTACACCCTCACCAATACCAGGACAACCCACCCCAAAACCAGGACAAGTACCACAGCTCATTCCATCTATGATTGGTAAATTGCTTCTCAATTAATAATCAAAATGTTTTATGAAATTAAAAGGTGAATATATCAGAGCTGAGACATTTATACAAGCAGTAAATTCTTCCTATTTGTTGAAAAATTGATCAAATACTACCTTGAATAATAAATAATCAAATGTTTGAAAAATCCCATTCTCAGATTATTTATCTATATCATTTTTGTTAAATTATAATTTTTTTTCTCATCAAATATCAGTTTATGCCAGAAGTTCATTGTTTACACTTCTTAATTTCACTTCTTGTTTTTTGTTGGTTGGCACCAGGTCAACCATTTAGAGCAAATTTCCTTTTACCTGTTTCACTTATAATATGATTATATGTTGCCTTTTAACTAGAAGATGTAGGGTATTTAATAGCTCTTTGGTCTTAAAAGTAGAAAGGTGAACAATGTCCATTTAATTGATCTACATGAGAGACTGCCAAGTCACATGATCACAGCTTAGATGATCCTATGGTCATCTTTATTTACAGGTCAGGGCTCAAGCTACTTTGAATTTAGAGGGAGAAGTGACCCTGAGAGACTGAGAGGGAGAAGTGGGGTGATATCAGGGAGAAGTGGTGGGAGTTAAGGGAGAAGTATTAAAAAAATTGTCCGTGCTACACAAGGGTTTTTTTTTTTTTTATAAAAGTTTACTTTCATAAAGTAAAAGTGTTATAACATATTAAAAATACATGGAATAGTGTTGGTTTATAAAAAAAAATCTTTATTTGAACCTTAATTTCCAGTAC
>JAULBM010023680.1:0-11279 GCA_032357055.1 Geukensia granosissima
TATCCAAGTGAACTAGAAATTAGGGAAACCACAAACTCAACAAATTTTGCTTCATACCTAGGTTTATTCCTCGAAATTGACCAAGGGGAAAAACTTTTTAGTAAGACTTACGACAAACTAGATGACTTCAACTTTCCTATTGTAAAATTCACATATTTTTGGCAATATTCCAGCTCCCCCTGCCTACGGGGATTATGTTTCGCAGTTGCTTCGATACTCTCGTGCCTGAATTTTCTGAAGAGAGCATTGCTGTTGTCGCATAAATTACTACCACAAGGATACATCCAATCAAGATTGAAGTCGTCCTGCCTACGATTTTATGGTCGCCATCACAAATCGGTTGATCCATATGGTATCAGTGTATCTCAGCTAGGTATGGACCTACACTCGTATGAAGCAGAATTCACTCAAGGACTCCTGCGAAATAACAAAAAGAAATTATCCAGACAATTTAATTTTAATTTTCGCCATATCGATGATGTTTTATCATTGAATAATCAAACGTTTAATAAACATCTCGACCAAATATATCCCAATGAACTAGAAATTAAGGAGACCACGAACTCAACAAAATTTGCTTCATACCTAGGATTATTTCTCGAAATTGACCAAGAAGGAAAACTTCTTTGTAAGATTTACGACAAACTAGATGACTGCAACTTTCCTATTGTAAAATTCACATATTTATGTGGCAATATTCCCGCATCCCCTGACTACGGGGATTATGTTTCGCAGTTGCTTCGATTCTCTCGTGCCAGGTCCAAATATAAGGATTTTCTGAAGTGAGCATTGCTGTTGTCGCATAAATTACTACCACAAGGTTACATCCAATCAATGTTGAAATCGTCACACCTACAATTTTATGGTCGCCATCACGAATTGGTTGATCCATATGGTAACAGTGTATCTCAACTAGGTATGGACCTGTTACCGGTAATAAAAAGATAAGACTTCTTCTCGGTTTGACGTTAACCCGGATTAGAATTTAAGGATTCTACGACGGGTGTTGCACGCAAGACAGGGGATGCTTACCCGTCTGAAGCACCTCCACTCCTGTTTTGTAAAGGAGTTTGTGGATTCCAAGTCTTTGTTCTTTTTGTTTTCGTTTTATCTTTTATTTTGATTCAAATTTTTCTTGCCTTTTTGGACTGTGCTCTTTTGATCTCTCACATGGATGTTCTACACTGGACTTGTTATTAGCAGCATATAGGATCCGTGATTCCGAGATCCAACCAAATGCAAAATGAAGTACTCATATGCAAACAATCCGAAGCCACATTCAGGAGGAAGGGCTCCTCCCGTTATTTTAGGGGTTTAGATTTTAAATTAAATTTTTCCTGGAAATTTCTGTAAAAAACAGCTAACAGCATTGTGAATGACTAAGTTACATGATGCAACTGACAATCTGAAAGTTAGAGTAGCTTTTTAAACCTTAAAAAAATTCTCACACAAGTTAAATCTTTTTTTTTCTAATTCAAATTAAAACTATTCATATCTTCATTCTATTCATTATTGTATTTATTACAAATAAACACCTTGTCATTCATTCCTGTAGTAAATGTTATGCAAATTTAGGTGTCTTTTTGGAGTGCCAAGAATTAACTTCAAGTTCCAAAGAAATTACAGTCTTTTTAAAATTCACCGAAAAGACTGTTATGACTTTCTCTATGCCTCTTTGCCCTCATGCGGTTATTAAAGGAAGAAGTAAGTTGTAATATTGGTCACAAAAATATTGGGTTGTGTATACATCTGTTGTTTGAGATATAATTGCTCTTTAGACATTTAGAATTAATGATAAATACACTAATTCGACAACAATTGAGATGGTCGAAGCAATCGAAGTTTTCATGATAATTAGTATGTTACGTTTGTTAATACAATTTATCTGCGGATTGTGGTCATTTCTATGAGCAAAAACTGTGCTCCTCTCATTACATAAATATTTTCTTATAGATAATTATACATTTCAAATTATGACATCTAACCACACAAAGCATAATTTAATTTTAAAGCATTAAAAACTTTTAGCTATAATAGATATTTTTACTGTGTTAAAGCTTTGAATTATTCCGATATCTTATTTTGCTCAAGAATTTTATATTCAAAAACAAAAAAAACTTTACTTATTCTAATGAAATAACCTCCTTTTGATACCTGAATTCAGACCGATAGTTATTTAAAATCGAACAATAGATTTTGAACTCTCTATTATACGAGGCGAAAAGGTCAAATGAAATAGTTTACATTAGTTGAAAGTTTCAGAAAGTTATTCAAGATCTTTAAAATAAAGGGTTAATATATTTTGAATGCCATTTTTTCAAAACTTCTTTTTATCTTTATATTAAAAACCGGTCATTTGACTTTTAAAACAATTTGAAACAACTTATGTTCTAAAGTGAAAATGAAAATACGTTAAAATTGTTAAAAACAAGAAATTATCAAAGACATAATCAAAATAATCAGTTCCAAATTTGTATACGTTACTAATGATCATTTCAGTTGCATATTATCCTCAAAGTTAATTATCTAATTTAGCACGCATACCCAATAAATTTACAGATTTGATCACAAAACTGCACAACGAATCAAATTTTCACACTTTTCATATTCAAATGACTTCATATCGGGGGCCTGTTTCTTACCAGCAATACAATTTGAGCACATTTAATATATGTTAGGAGGCAACCATTTTATTAAATTGTGGTAGGAGGATGCAGTTCATACATCTTCTTAGTATTATAAATGTCCTAACAGATGAAAAAAAAATACTCATGCACATGGCATATTGAACGTAAATATTCAGTCCCCAGGTTTGTAGTGATCAACTGTACATAAGTGTATTGTAAGAATGTAAGAAAAAATTCCCTGCCTCGTGACAACGAACTAAAATAGTCGTCCCCTTACACGCTAATGTATTATTTGATAAGGAAGGATATGGAGTTAGAGTCGAGGACTTCACGACACCTCAACACTAATTTTGAACATGTATTTTGAAATCATCCCTTAAGAATAGTTTCATTTCCTCTCTTGACCAGCTATTGATGTACCTAGAAACCGATCAATTGTTTTGGATCTGGAAAAACCAGGATGATAAAGCTGACTTAAATATTTTTCCCTAAAACATTTATATATTATGTATCAGGATCCAGAATTTTTTTTCCTGTATCCAGCTTCTGTGCTTGTCGGGATTTTCGTAGCTAATATGGTGATCCGATTTCAACTCAAATTTCACACATTTTAAAGTCCAAGAAAACTGCAGTGAGTCAACAAATCTGTCAAGTGGTGTTTATTGTTGCAGACTTGATTTTATTTTTAATTTTATTTTGGTGGGGTTTTTTCTAAATGAATTCTTCATAAAAATGCAACAAAAGTAGCTTCAAGCATTTTTGTAGCTTTTTTCAATTTTTGTATAAAAGGGGTTGGTTAAAAAATAAGATTTTGCAGATGCTACAAAAGATACATGTATTTTTACAGTTTATCGCAATCACAGGCTGCTTTAAACATTCATCAATTTTTACCACAAGTTCAGAGATCTATGTATATATCATGATTTATCAACATGATTTTTGACAAAACAGTAATAAACTGTGGATGTATTTTGGTTGATTAACGTCGAATGGCAAATATTGTATTCATACTCAGGACGAGAAAAAGTTCAAAAATTTGCAAACTTACCAATATTGGAGGTAGGACACAGCAGGAAACAATCTTTCTGACTGCCACCTGCAAAAAGGACGGCTGGTTAAGAAAGTGAAACTATGTGTGGACTTTTGAAGCGCTAATATTCTGCTCTTTTTCAATGAGTAAAAAATATTATTACTTACATGGAATGTAAATGAAAAAAGGATAGGATGTAATTAATAATGACAAATATCAAATATACAAAAAAAATATTGCTGTTCTTCATCTCAGAGTCACTGTGAGGCCTTCAACACGGAATAAAAACTTGCACCTTACTGTAAGTTAAAAACGGCCCCTTGCACCGGTTTGAGCGGAATTCTTTTCTAGATGTCGGCGACTTTACATCTGTGCATTGAAGCAAATGTGGGGTAAGAACAACAAAAAACAGATATGCACGGGCAAATAAATCAATTTACTGTTAATTTGCTGGTAACAGGTCCATAACTAGTTTAGATACACCGATATCATATGAATCAACCAATTCACGATGACGGCAATAGAGGGACGATTTCAACTTTGATAATATGTATCATTGTTGTAGTAATCAATGATTTATGCGGTATCACCAATACTCTCTTAAGAAAATCCTGAATCTTGGAACAGACAAGAGAATATCGAATAAACTCTAACACAAAAACCCTTTATGCAGGGGAAGCAGGAATGTTGCCACATAAATGTGTGAATTTTACAATAGGACAAATGCGGTTTTACCGTTTGTAGTTAATTTAAGAAAAAAGTTTTCCTTGTTGGTCAATTTAAAGGAATGTATCTAGATATAAAGCATATTTTGTTGCGTCTGTGATCTCTTTTATGTCTAGCTCGCTCTGATATATATGGTCGAGATACTCAATGAACGTGGGATTATTTAATGAAAAAATATCATCCATATAGCGAAAAGTAAAATTAAACGATACGGAAAATTTCTTTTTGTTATATCGCAGGAGTCCTTGAATGATTTCTTATAACTATACTGTCACAGTCAAACGCGTACAAAAAACAAGTCGGCTAGTAGTGGCGCACAATTTTTGCCCATTGGTGTGTCAACTCGTCCACCAAATCCTACAAAAATTTTCTCAATCAGAAAATCCAGCATTTTGAGAGTATAACATTCACTATATTTATTGGAAAAAGCAGTGTGTTCTCTTACAAAGTAAGACATCTTCTTACCTAAAACCAAATATTTACATCGTGGGTTTCCATTTTGTTTAAGAAACCACTGATAAATCAATTTGTTAAGACGGTCTTTAAGTTGTGAATATGAAACCGTGGTATGAAAGGGTTGAAACGTCAAACGTTTCAATACTTATTCAAAATTTCATGAATCGGAATTGAAGTATTGAAGCAGATCTTTCGAGTTCTTTAATATTCACATGTGATTAAATCCGCTTGTTAAGTACTCTTTATCAAAGTACTTTATTAGACTTCTTTGACTGTGACAGTATAGTTATAAGTAATTTAGAACAGGCATGGTGGAAGACATGGAAGAAACCGATATACATCTTTTTTTACAAAGACAGATGTGTAGGTTTGGTATCCAGAATAAAGAAGGAAGATCCGACTCCTCTTCTTTGGTGTCCATACAAAACCAAGACAGCTCACCTGTGGTTAACAAGGATCTATTCTTTGAAAAGTGTAGTAGGTATACATGTTTGGTTACTTAATGTGTCGTTGATGCCAAGCTCTTTTTATCAACCAATAAAGTTAGGTTTTTAACAAACAAATACTATGATATTTGAGGCTTGAATTTTATGGATGGCGGTCAAATCTCTCGTGACAACAGGGTCCTTGGGAAAAGGAGCGAATCTTGTAATTTTTTTGATCCGAATCTGAGAGTCTTGATCCATTCAGAGAGTGTGTAATCATCTACCTTTCTCGCTACACCCATTGTCTAGCACAGTCCTCCACTGAGTCCATTAATAGTTTGAAGTTCTGTTTCCAATTAATTGGCTGTTAGAAAGACAAAGATTGTACAAATTATTTCTTAATGAAGTAACATTCATTGAACAATTAAACTGACAACTTAAAATAAATCATCATTATTCATATTAACTTTTAAATAAATTAAGAGTGGGGAGTTTAAAGTGCTAATCCTTAATAAATCCACACGTGTTTTCAACGATACAACCGCCCCATTTTTCCACTATGCTTTTGTTAATTTATTAAATTGTTTTTGCGTTGAATTGGTATAAATATCTGTACCTGTACTTTTAGCACGAAAAACCCCAAAGTGGACAAAAAAATCAATTTCTTATTAAGGAATGAAGGAAAAACGAATATATATATAGGCCAGATTTTTTTAGCAAGAATAACATTGGCAGTGGCGTAACCGTGTCGGGCTGCTTTTCAAATGACAGTAAGCTTCTGTTAGAGGTTATTGACGGTACCCTTAATGGCCAAAAATACCGAGATGACATCTTGGACAGCCGTGTTTTGCTTCATTTTGAGAATCATGCACTAGCAGACAGACCAGTGTTTCAAGATGACAACGCTAGGCCACATCGAGCCCGGATTGTAAGGGACTTAATTGAAGCAGAGTCCATTGAAACATTTCCATGACCCTCCATGTAAGAGGACATGAACTTGATCGAACAATGCATGGGACTTTATCGGTCGAAATATCAATCAGCGACAACTGAAATGTCAAAACCTGAATGAATTACGGGTCACTCTTATCGCCGAATGGCAGAGGTTTCCACAGTATAGGCTTCGGTGTTTGTTCAGGCGAATGAGGAGGCGTGTTGAACATTTATACTGGAAGCGCGGAGGTTATACCAGATACTAACGATCTTAACGTAAAATGACAGTTTATGTACTCATAATTTATCTGAATAAAAGTTATACTTGTATCATGTGGAAAAAAGTTTAAAAAAAGATCTTAAAGTGAAACTTAAAATCGTCTTTTGTGTTAATTTTTTGTCATTTTTTGATTTGGTCAATATGTACCCTAAATGTCCATTTATCAAATCGGATCACTGATTTAATAAGGTCGTTTATTCATATTTAATAAAGAAATAAAGGTTTACCAGCAAATTAAACGTCTAAACCATTTTTTGTCTGTCCAAAAATATCAAATCCAAGGTGATGCTTAACTTTTGGCTTACTGTTTATGTTCAAAAAGGTGCAGTTGAATTTTGACAAAAACTTTGCAGCCACAAAAACAGATCAACTTATGAGAAAATAAACAAAGACAGACAGGGATATACTGTCAATAATTTAATCAGCACATAAACACCAATAAACAATCATATGATTCTGTCAAGTTCTAGTGGACATACGTGTTTTATAACGCCAATATAATACACAAGTGACTGCGAAAAAGGCCAGAAGGTATCGATAAATATAGGTGGTGGTTGTTGGTTGAAATACTAAGATTCACGCATCTTTCCTATTTCAAACGTCTATATGTTTCAGAAAAGGTTTCAGCCGTTTATGCAGATACGATTCTACTGCAACATCAAAGCTTTATATAGAGGTGTTTTTCTGGAAAATTCGAACATTTTAGTTGAAATTAGTCAGAAAACTGAAATAAAGAAAACATCATGGGGATAGAAATTAAAGATGATTGCTTTGTTTGCGAAAATATGCAATGAAAGTTAAAACTGTATTTAAAAATAAATATTTTCTCCAATTATTCCTACATGTGTTTCTTGGTGGATTTTAACACGTTTTCAGACTTTGAACAGATTAAAATATTGTTATATCGGCTAGGAATAAACTTTGAAATATGCTATGTTAACTATTTGCGACCATTTTATTCAAAACAATTAATTCTTTAAGCCTAATTGAAAAATTTTGGGAATACTTAATATTCACTTTTATAGGATTTGAACGTGACGGTCTTTGACAAAAGACTTCTTGTTCCGCCCCTCAAAATATTTAATTCAACAAAAATCATTCCGTCGGAATATTGCAAAACGCCAAAATTTAAAACATTTACAGGAGGAGAAATGCAAGATTCTTGGTTCACTAGGGAGACAATGAAATTGTCTTTCTCATTGGCCATGTACTCTCGACAGCATATAAATTTTTAATGTGAGGATTGTACAGGAATTATCTTCTTTGTTGTTGGTGAAGATAAGTAGTAAGAAGAAGTGTTTTACATCCATATCCACTGTCGCCAAAACATACTTATTTATGTCATAAGCTTTTATATATGCATGTGTTACAATTGTCTTAAAAATATCAAGTTATGTGAAGCAACAGGCTATTTTGCTACAAGGTTCATGAATTTTTAAGCACATTCAACCATCGTTTAAACATTAGTAGAACAGTATCTTTTATGGTTTACAAACAGCTCCTTGTGCACAGGGGAAAGGTAATATTTTATCTGTCTCGTCTGATAATAACTCCAGTAAAATGTGCAACGTTACTAACAAGTCGCTTAGTTATCTACTGTTCTTTGTGGATGAAAATAAAGTCATTTGCTGTCTAGACAAAAGCAGTTCACACGTCGTGTACGGCTCTTGATTGTGCTAATTCGAAGTCATAGACAATAACACTCTGGAATGGGCCACTTGCAAAAAAGTGCAATGCAACAAATGTTTTCATTTTCTAGTCAGATATTGTTTTTTCGTGTCCGATATATTTTCTAGTGTTATTTAAAATTATGATTAACACACGATCAAATCTATATCTTTCTATCAATTCCAAATCATGTATAAGGGTTTTGTACGATCCATCTTCTTTGCAAAAGATAAAATCTTCAGACAAGAATCTTTTGGGGAAAACTGTGCTACTATTATACATAAACAAACACGTAAATTTCTTAATTACTCGTAAGCTCATCTTAAAAAACCACGATTGATGAATTGTTGAACAATCAGTGACGTTCGCAGAATTTTAGTCCATTCTATCGGATAAAAGAATAAAAAGAAGCGTCAGAAATCGATTTGAAATATATACACTTGGTCATAAATATGGAATATTGACATTTTTTTAGTCAAACATTCAACTTTGGAGACTTGCATGCAAAAACTATGAGCCAGATTGCCTAAACGTTTTACGCAAATCTCATTATAAATTACTTTAAGCTACAAAAGTGTTCTATTTAAGATTTTTGTCCGGTGGCTAGTTTAACGAGTTCTAAAACCCACATTTTTGTGGTAAAACAAGACATACTGTGAGCAAAACTCACAAAGGATACCCCCGCTCCCCTATCATTTAAGTTCAATTATCTTCCCTTGGAATAAAGCACGATAAATGATCTTCCCATAGGTAAATCCACACATTGTGTCTAAGCTTCATCTAAAGTTGCATTGAAATCCGTTGAGCGGTGTAGGAGGAGATGCACTTACAAGCTATGTGGACAGACGGACGGACAGACAGACAGACAGACAGGGTGATTCCTATATACCAACCCAAACTATGTTTGCGGGGGGTATAAAAACCAAAGCTCAAATGAAGGGCAGGTACCAAATAAGAAACACAAAATTAAAGTTCCAATCATTATGAATATAGAAACATGGTAAAGCACCTATACTACCCTTGCAAGCAGTACAGTACATAAAGCCCAAGCACTTTAAAGCTAAGTTCATAACATACAATTAGTAGCTTTCACAGTTAAATATTCAAATGATTTCATAAATAAATAAAATTTTCATCATCTGATCTTGACCTCAACTCCAACACCCAAAACTGCTTTAGAATTATATTTATATATTATTATTTTTTTTAATGTTTTAAAATAGGAATTAATCTATTATCAAGAATAAACCAATTAAAGCCAAACTGATAAAATATAAGGGAATATGAATATAAGATTTCCTATTGTTACAAATCAATTACATTCTAAATCCCTTTTTTCCACTTCTGAATTTGTGCTCTTTAAAATTTGAAAAACAACTGATTAACAAAGATCAAGTTGGAGTCAGTCTTCAAAATGATCTATCTTTCTGCACAAATTTCTGTAAAATTTTAACTTAAAAGAGACTAAGCCTTGAACCTTATCTTTCTATGGTCTGGTGTCCAGAAAATTTTTTAATTGTCTAAAATTTTGAAACTATCCAAATGAATTGGACAATTCAGTACGGACAAAGATGCGAACAATTTTGTATGGACAAAAATGAGAACAATTTAAAATGGACAAAAAAGAGAACAATTTTGTATGGACAAAAACAATAACAATAACAAGTTTGCAAACAAAATGCTTTTCTTTCTTTAATATAACTGGTCCCGAATTTTTTTCAGCATTATAATTCTTATTAAATCAAAATGTTATAATCTGCTCCCCTGACATATTTTGTTTAGCAATGCAGTTGACAACAGACACAGATCCTTACAAGCATTAGTACTGTAACTAGTTGTGTGAAATATACAGATGACTATAACCTGGTTTATTACAGAATTGCTTGAAATTAATTGATTATTCTGGAAGCTAAGTTTTAACATTAAAACCAAAAAAAAAAAAAATCAGAAGTGGATCCAGGACTTTAGCTAGATGAGATGAAAAGAAAAAAATACCGCACAGAACTAGAATACAAATTTTTCATTTGCTATAAATTTTTAGCATATCTGAATGAATTGTCTAAATTTTGACTTTGTTTTTTTTCTGAATTTCCTCAAAATTTTTGGACTCCAACACAAAGACTGAAACAGCCACCAGAGAAGGTAGGTACAATATTTTGTTTTTAAAATCAGACACATTATAATTTCAATGATTTCTGACTTTTCACAAAAGAATATTACACACAATAAGTTGACAGCATCTATGTGAATATTTGACTGCTTATCTAATTACCTGTACCATCTTGTGAAATACAACATAAAAGTTGAAGTAATGCTTCTTTTTTTTACTTTGACAAGTAGATAAAAAAGTTAAAAAGTAAATTTCTACACTGAAAAGTCCATATCTGTAATAAGCTTTAAGAAGTGTGCATAAAGCCTGTACCTCTCTCTGGAAGCTAATCAGAATTGTCACAGCTATTCATAATTTATATCAGATAAATAAACCTATTTTTAGAGACACCTGTCTGGAAAGACCATATTATGAAGGCAAAATAGGTTGGTCTCTTGAAAGCCCACATTATGAAGGAAAAAAAACAGGTTCAGTTGTAACATAAAGTTTATGAAAAATATGCATCAATTACCAGTTTTAGTTTTAATACATGTAGTCCTTTTTATACAGAAGAAGGTGGACAGAATTTCTATTACAATTTTTTTATCATACCTGTTAACCCTCCCCATGTAGGAGGGAGACTTAATCATACCTGTTAACCCTCCCACTGTAGGAGGGAGATTAAATCATACCTGTTAACCCTCCCACTGTAGGAGGGAGACTTAATCATACCTCTTAACCCTCCCACTGTAGAAGGGAGACTTAATCATACCTCTTAACCCTCCCACTGTAGGAGGGAGACTCCCTGTTTTTCATTGTTTTTAGGTCAATCTCCCTCTTTGAGAAAGTATCCCACATGGGAGATACTAATCTCCCTCTTTTCACAAATTTCTCTCCCAAATCTCCCTCTTTGAAGAAAAATTGAACAATTATCTCATAAATGGCTTATTTTAAAGAGGTTGTCCATGAAAAAAACCAGGCAGTAGGTGGCACATGCAAAATTTTGTTTCTGAATAAAATTGACACATTTGAGTTTATATACGTG
>JAULBM010023691.1:0-11277 GCA_032357055.1 Geukensia granosissima
GTAACTGACAAACCTTATCACGTGCGATGCGAGTTAAACGCAACCCGTTTTTGTATGGTACAAACCCAGGCGCGAACCCACGCCGTATAGGTGATAGGATAGAGTGATCTGTACAGGTAAGTTTAAATCAACTACCTAGACCACTCGGCCAAACAGGCCCGGCATTGGTAACGAATTTAAATATCCCACCTATTTTGTAAAGGAAGATTATGGAAAGTACCTTCACAAAACACGCTAAACTGCCAAAAATATGAAGATCAGTCAAACCTTATGAAATTTTAGTTACATTTATCCAAAATATAAAACAAAAAGACAAAACTATGACCACAATTCTTGAACGTTTAATGTTATATGTACATTTTTGATAATATTCATGCAAGAGCACTATTATTATTTTACATATACACTTTTTTTTAATTTGGGCGATTTAGAAACTTTTACAAGTGGTGTTATTCCAACCTTGTTGAAGGCCTTGTGCAGACTTCTAGATTTGTAAATTTCCTCTGTATTTCTCGTGGTTGAAGTGCAGCCTCTCTTACATTTTCCCCATATCTTTTCATTTTCATTTCACAATTTCGCTCAACTTAACAAAGTTTTTTATGACGGTTACTAGACGGTTGAGTTATAAGAGCGTAATCATCTGCATTTCATGTATCATATTGAATAAACTTGATTTTTCAAGATATTTGAGGTGTATTTCAAAAACAATTCAAAAATATTCGGATTCATCAAGTCGCCTTGTCCAACACCTGTACCAGAGTTGAAAGGAATTAGAATCAGAATTAGTATATTAGCAGGAACCTGAGAACAAAGCGATTATCAGGTGTTTTGGGAATTTTCATAGCTAATCAAACTCTTTTTCTAGCACGAATTTGTAATAGGGGATTTTTCTATTGTTCAACTGCATTTCTAATGAATAAGTGCGTTTATAGATGCCTGGGGTATTGTCAACACCTCTTTTCACCAGAAAAAAAAACAATTATCGCTAGACAACATGTGATATGTATAATTATGAATAAAAATTGATTTCACGTTAATATCAACACCAATATCAAACTATACAATGAAAAACTCAAATTCATATTCGTTTTTATTCTTGACACATGCATTTTCTTTCTGGTAATGTTTTCACTCAAATAGTCAAGCCACATGTAATAATTAGAAATGAAAATAAATTTCAAATTATTATTTATGATACATTATAACTGCATTAAATTATTCATTATAATGGCAGTTAAACATCATAATATTATCCGCATATGAAATATCATAGTTCTTTACAGTTGGAAATGACAACATTCAAACGTTCCATTGACCGAGAACACATGCTTTTCAAATGGATATAATATTAAATTAAACGCAAATTCATCCCGATATGAAAAGATAACCGTTTGTTGTAGAATAATAGTGACTCAATACTTGCAATACAACCCCACTTAATCGAACAGGAATTTAATCAGAAGGCATCTTGATCATTTTACAATGGTAAACGTTTGTAAGAACATAATATCTATTTCCTCATGAATTGATCTCGATCTTATTCATGAAAAATAAGATTATCATGTTCTTACATTTACTAAAAACTTTGTAAAATTAAGGTTAGTGTTATAAAAATAATAGATGAATTTGACCGGACGTATGCGACTCGGGTTCCTATAACTTTCCACATCTTAGGTCCTTGTGACTTCAACCAACAATTGCAAATATCAAAATGCAAGCCTAAAATTAAGATGTCAAAATTTAGTAAATGAACTTTTTCGCACAAGATTCTTTAGAATAAACGCTTTCGGCTTTGCCACACTTCGTAATGGTTAGTCGTAGGTGGCCAGTTTACCGCCCCTAACCAAACAGTCCCAATTTGGGTTCCTGTGGCTAGAAAATTCCCCGGCCCTGACCCCCAGCCCATCCCATTTATGACTCTTAAGAATCACTCAGAAATTTCAAATAGATTAAAAATTGATGTTAAGAATAAACAAAAATATACTCTCAAAAAACGACAAACATCCACGCCATTCATTGTAAATGGTAAATACCTTTACAATAAATTGACAATGTACAAATATTTCGTCACGAATGTTATTATGGATTCTTGTTCATTGTGTGAATAAAACTTGTGAATGATTATCGCATGTTACACTCTCTTTGTATAAGCATTTGTAATACAGTCATCACCATCAAAAACACAATATGCAACCATTATTAATGTAAAGTTAACAAACAGGAAGAGCAGGCAAACAGAATATAACCATCTGATTGAAAGACACCAGAAAGAAGTTCCAGATAATTCTAATAGATTTGAATGTAGTAAAACAGTATCACGTTTGGATTGATCAAAATTTTTTGTTAAGTCTTTTGTTTAAAATCATTTAAAATTGGCTAACAAACACCACATTTAACGCAAGTCAAAACATCTAGAAACATGTTGTTTTATAAGAATCACAGAAAAAAATTATTCAAAAAAAATAATTCCAAATATCTAAATTGTTTCTACTGTGGAACTTCATTTCACTCATAAATATGACCGAATATACAGACAGTGCTTTCACCGTTAAGCTAATCTCATGGTCACACTAAAATAGGTCCAACTTGGTCATTAATGTTTGAGTCTACATGTATGTCAGAATATGTTGTCTTTATCATATTACCGCTTGAAACGTTGATGTTAATAGTGATTGGGGTGTCCTTCCGTAACGAGATGTCATATTACAGATTTCTCCACAACTACTGGAAGGAATAATTAGATATTTTGATTATTGCTTTAACGTGATGGCTTGCACCATTTCTATCTTTTTAGGGTTTTAACTGTTTCCGAGGACTTTGAATTTAAAAAAGTAGTGTTCATATATAAAATTTTCTTCAAAGATGTCTATGCAACAACCAGAGGGAAGAATAAGCCATTTGTAATATTGTTTAAATATTATGACTTGTATCATGTCTCGGTATTTTTAGGGTTCTAGCTCGTCTACTTCATATAATAAGAGGACTTCGAATTTTTCAAATAACAGTATATTCGTCTGCGATTTCTCTGCAACTAAAGGATATTTGGTTTTCTACTAACATGGTCTCCATTTCTTATTTCTAAGGACTTTAATCACCATCTTGGGTATAGATATAGTTAGTCTTGTGTTTAAGGTTTTATCACCTCAGTTTTTTATTATTATCATTTTTATGGCCGTATCACATATTTCAATGTGAGTTGCATACCTTATCATATAAAAGTGAGTTGAAAATACTATCTTTTCCAGCAACCCTATCTCATCACATATAGGAAGAGGCCTAGGAGTTTTATTAGTGTCATTGTAGCTTCTACAAACATATTAACGACGATTCAAAAAAGTTGTTTTAAACAAATATGCATTGAAAATAATACTATAAATACAGAAATAGATACAATAGGTCCTCACATTGTCAACATTTCTTATCAGAGTTCTCCTAGCCGAGGCAAATGAAGAAGGCCGATCATTCATCATGACTAAGTGTTATATTTTTACTAGAAGAACTTATTATCCGAGTCTAAAAATATATATGACAGGACAGTGGATATTTTTATTCTCAATACAATTTGCGTCATTTTACATATGTGAACGGCCGTAAAATCCATAGTACATTCTGAAAACCTAATGGTAATTACCATCACATCTTTGTCCGTTATATAAAACATTTCTCCACACTTTGCTGTTTTGTCTTAAAAAGCCTAAACACAAACTGTCAATGGTTCTAACGCTACTGATGAGAGGTTACTCCTTGAAATGTACATAAAGCATACCTAAATTTTCCATATTTAATTTTCATTATAAACAAAACTTGTTGGTACTTGATTTGCGCAACGCAAAGCTGACTAAAATGTCACATTTCCGTAAGAACATCGTAGAGTTAAACTCTCCTAAAGCTTCAAGTTGATTTTGCCACTAATAAACTTTGGATCTGGAAGGTACATTTTGAAATTGGGGAAAATTCTGCTTGCGATATATATATTTATAAATTTTATCCTACTTTTTCATAATTTTAAATTCGCAGTGCTGTTAATTTTTCTTCTTTTATTAGTAAAGTACAAAGTGTTTTTAAAGCCACGAAAACCTTACTGTGCATAAATATCCATTTAACAACGAAACAATTTTTCCTTTAAGTGCCAGAATCAGAAAGGCAAGCAATTCCTGCCACTCTAAAAACAACCGTGGTATTGCCCTGATCAACAGTATTGGAAAAACACTTGTTTGCTATTGTATATTCGACTTATCAGAGGTGTATTATTATCAAGGTTACAACTCCGAAATACATTTTAGAACGAGTTCAACCTCCTGTTGTTGGAGAAAGCGGACAGGAGATTGATGTCAATCCTGAAGTCTGTCATTTTGGTTATATCTTCTTCTGAACAACCGTCTTTAGATTATGTGAGGCGTTGGGCAAAACAGTTGTCTTTTTCACATGAATCGTTTATCTCCGTTCTATGCGTTAAAGATACTGCATTCTTGATTCCTACTTTCAACATTTCGATCCTATTGTATTATATAGCAAACGACACCCCATTTTTTCCAGGCTTGCAAGCCTCGGCTAAACAGAAAAACAGCCATTGATCTGGAATCTACATTATTCAGTTGATTTTTAAAGTTTGTTTTTATGTCGTTTTTACGTGTTACTTATACGTACTTGGCCGATGGTTGTTACAATTAAATATTATTACGTTTTATTTTGTGGGCCTTTACAGATTGTCTTAGGGCGTGTATATGCATGTGTCCAAGGCCGTAGGAAACCTGTACATGTTTGTAATTCATACGTTTTGGACTAAATCTCCTTTTTTATAGTATATATTAAATTTAGCATCGCTTCACATAATTAAAAAAACCATGTACATGTGCCCAAAGTCAGGAGTTGAGTTCAATGGTTCGCCTTTGTCTTTCACAGTGTTTTTTTTTTTGTATAACATTGAGGCGAGATTTGTTTAATTAATTAATCAATGATACATATTCAAGCTTTTGTTTGTATGCTTTTCCGGGGTGGGTGGGAGGGGGGTATAAAGCTCGTTACTAGAAGTGGGTTTCCACATTTGTTGAAGGCTTAATAAAGTCCTCTAGATTCAATAATTTCCCCCACTTATCTTACTGAGATGAAAAATGATCTACTTGATATTATCCCATATCTTCTCTTGTATTTATTTCAACCTTCAAAACTGGAACTGTTTCAACGGTAGGCAGTTTTTGTGTCCAAATAATTTTAATCATTCCAAGGAACACTGGAATTGAAAAAATATGTATGAAAATGAAAAGATATGGGGAAAATGTCAGAGACTGAACTCCAACCACGAGAAAAACAGAGTAATTTACAAATCTTGAGGTCTCCACAAGGTCTTCAACAAGGTTGAAGTACAACTCCTTGTGAAAGCTCTAAATCGCCCTAAATAAAAAAAATCATGTATGCGTAAAATTATACCTGAATATTATCAAAAAGGTACATTTTACAGAACAATTAACACAAAAACAAACCTGTGACGACATTTCCTGACTTGGGACAGGTTAGACAGGTACATGAGATATGTGGTGGGGTTAAAAGAGTTTGGTGGGATCCCAACCCTCCCCAACGAGTGGTCAAAGGAAAAAATAAAAGAAAACAAAAGCAGTAACCGACGAACTATAAAAATCAGAAAGTCACCATATCCGACTAGAGAGTACCTTCATTACAATACATATACTTAACAAAATACGAATAAACAAACCTTTATTAACTAAACAAATTAGTATCAGTGAGTAGCTCGTATATTTGGTCTTAATAGTACCACCACACAAAAACCTTTTCAACAAAATTCCACAAATCTAAGTGGTTGCAAGGTAGATTTTAAGAATTAACTTATTTGGAGAGTTTTGTCAATGTGCCTATATTAAAAACAACTCTTTTCTTTTTTCAATTTAAAAGCGCCACACATTGTTAAGTATGTCTATGTATGTATGTGTGTGGTCTTCGAACATGTCCAGACAAATCATCCACCTATACTTAAGTGTAAGCTAGGACATTCAGGATTTTAATGAATATAATATAATATGCAAACTTTGTACCCAATAATATCACTTTATATTCAACATTTTTTGTTTCACTTCGTAAAGGATTTTATTATAATTCTTAAAGATTACCAATTAATGTACAATCGGTTTCAACCTTCATGTTGCGTGAACTGCTCTTATTTTAGATTAGCACAGGACTGGTTGTGAATGGGAGGGCAAACTTCTAAACGTGACAAGCAAAAAAGGGGACACATATGTCAGTGTTCTGTAACAACTAGACTAGTAATTCATTATACCTTACGAATATATTAGGTACCTAAATTAACAATTAGTGCATTGGGCAAAAACAAAAGTGGTGGCAATTGCCCCTCATGCCCTCGGATCCTATGATAGTTTTGATAGGAATAACTCACACATTTAAGAATAAATGAAACAAAACAATAAAATTCGGAAATAGCAAGAACAATTATTTAGTAATTAAGTAAAATTATTTATAGAAGATATTATAAAATCAACTATATTTTAGGTCGATTGTCGTGTTTTATGTATAGTTTCACAATTTGTATTTCGGGGTCTTTTACAGCTTCCGTTATGGTATGGACTCTGGGTCATTGTTGAAGGCCATAATGGGACCTGTAGAAGTGAAAATTCTACTGTCATTTGGTGGGTGGCTGTCTCATGAACAATCTTGCCACATCTCCTATTTTTATATAGAAATGATAAATTATCATATATAAAACAAATTGATATGTAATTGATATAATAAAGTTCCATTCGTTACTCACATTCTTCAAGTAATATCCATGGAAACTATAAACAAACTGCAAACAATAATTTTTTTTGGTCAAAGAAATTTTGCAACCGATTCTCGCTATGAGATACTTGCTCCATGCAGGAAAGCTATTCTATCAAAACATAAGTATCCGCCAATTCCTTCAAACAATAATGTCACAAAACTTTTTGAAACGTGTATATATTTTGACAGGAGACATTTGACCCTCTTTAATGACTCCGCAGTGTATGGTCTATGATACAACTGAGACACCCGGAATGATACATGACCATCAAGTATACAGACTTGAAAGACGACTTACCCATTCTCAAGGTAATTCATGGCGGCCATGTTTCCTTGTTAAGGTACAAAATAAATTTTATTGAATAAAATATTAAATGTCTTTTAAAAGATTGTCACATCGAATTACTGGAGCATACTACATACGACAAACGAAAGGTAACTCCTATCAATCATAACATAACATTAACAGATTTTAAAGACAGCCTCGATGGTGAAATGCTTAAGAGGGCTCAGCTTGAGGTTTCAATCTGCAGCCAGGTCAACCAAAGACATGTGTTGGGATTTGCTGCTTCTCCACTAAGCATGCAGCATTCAGGAGTAAGAGTAAAGAAAGATCGACCCAGAGTTAGGATAATGTGTCAGGGTAAAGTGGCACATTTTCCTGCTGACTATAGCTTTCGAGCTAGCACTTTAAAAAATCCGGCTTAGCGTGTCGGTCTAGTACAATGCAGGGTTCATTCATCATCACTCATCATTAACATGCTCTCATCCTGACTAAACATGAAATATTTGCCGCTGGACGTTAAGCACCATTCAATCAATAACATATTTAAAACCTTTCATCTTTTTGATTTACACATGGCGACTTCTGATCAAAATTTGCAAAATCCAGTTGAGGTACCGTCCACTAACGCAGAACACCAAGTAAGCGTTTATATCCCATTTCATTCCCGTGTTGGAATCTTTCAAAACATTCTATGACATTCTTATAGTTCTTGATATAACTGCGATGTGCGGTGAATGTCTGATGGACCATATGATGACTCGGACTTGTCTAACAAATCGATCCGCTGAAAAACCGAGAATTCCTCCAGGTCGTTTAGATCTAATCTCTTTGCTTTACGTTGTGGTCTACAGCATGGAAAACAGCAGAAGTATCTAATATCAATAATACCTCTCATTAAAAACCCCACAATAAATGCAAATATGGCAGATCCCAATAAAATGGGTCCAACAATCTCGAAATACCAAACGTGCTCACTACCACCAACATCAGCATATCCCACAGCTGTGATTATGATCCCCACTACTGTCAATGGAAGACCAAGAGCACAAACAATCCCACCTGCATTTTCTCTCGTTCTGGTTCGATTGTATTTTCGTCTCATTGCTTGTGAGTTGAAAACATTTTTAGAACATCTGAAATAAAATTAGAAAATACTACTCATATGCTCATACATATTCAGGATAAATCGGGGATGACTGGATATAAGCCCTTGTTGCAAGAAACTTGTGAATTATATTCTATGGTTGATATCAGACACCCACTGTTTTTACAAAAACTTTCGTTCGCCTTTTTTAAAAGACAGTGATAAACCACTTGCATTGTGCATAATAATTTTGACCTTACGAAGTACTATGTTTCATGCCTACACAAAAGCAATAAAAGTATGATGGGTATTCCCACCATTAATTTCTGTGCCTATTAGTAAACAAAATCTCTATTTTCAGTTCTATTAACAGTTCTGTTTATCAATTAAGCCATCAATCCGTTTTTATTCTCGTTTCGCTCTGTTTTATGATCCGAGTACTCTTCATATCAAAAATATTAATTTGGGCATAAATCCAATTGCATATGATTTTTCATGTCCAATCTTGACCAATTAATCAACTTAGTTTTACTTCCGTTCTGGGTGTATAAGAATTCGCATCTAATGATTCAACAAAACGGCAGCTTAATTACCCATTACGGTTTATATAAAAAAAAACGCAATCCTCCACTTGTTAATGTTCCTTATCATGTCCAAATACTTTCACTTACAGCACATCTTCTGAATGCTGGAGACGTCTAAAAGGAAGTTCATTGATCTGAAAAGGAAAACAATGCATGATGCACAACATCAAGTTTAATCGTTAAATAATATTAATATCATAATTTTATCTTTATTGTACTTGATCAAAAAAACTTTGAACCTTTTAATTACGTAAGGCCCCAAATGGGATGGAAAGCAAAACTTAAATTTAAGGCTAGGAGCTATCTGAATTAAACGATAACCTAAGTTGTCTCATATCAGATGTAAACATGGCCCTTTGTCATTTATGAGCTACCATTCAATATAAGATTTATTTTTCTTCTCGATCCCCTTTTCTTTTAAAGTTTACTTCAAATCGTTTTTGTCAAAATGTATTTTATGCCCCTTTTGTCCCTATTATCTCGAAAACAATCAAAGATAAAAAAAAATCCAATGAAATACTCACATAAGCTTTCAGTGAGAGAAATCCAATAATTTTTTTCTCTGTGAATGAAAAACTACATGTTCTAACTAATGTCCGTCAAATGACATACTTGCAACAAAAAAATCTTTGATGGATTTTAATGTTTAGCCAAGTTAAACTGTGGCCCAATTTCGGTGCTGCCGAAGGTCGTGGGTTCGTCGAACCAAAATTAGTATTTGCTGCATCTCCGTTGAACACGCAGCATTGAGGAGTAAGAGCAAAACCTAGTCGACAAAGGGTCAGAATAATTTGTCAGGGAAAAGTGGCCTATCTTCCCGCGGACTGTTGTTTTCTTGCGCAATCACGTTAAAAAAAATCCGGCTCAGCGTGCCGGTCTAGTAAAAAGCATGTTTCTTTCATTATCAGTCATTAATATGTTTTCTTCCTGAATATGCACTTAACATTTGCTGCTGGACGTATTAAGCAACATTCAACTAACAACCCTCAGACATTTAAAAACTTTCATAAAGAACCAACCAAGAATCATTCAAACAACAAATAATTTCAGTAGAAACGATAGCAAAGGAAATGGTACGATATGACCAGCTTTTGCCCCATTTTTAAAAGAATTTTTAAGTGTTCTAACTGAAGTAAAACATGGAAAGAAATTTAAAAAATATGTCATTGATTTTACTTTGTTTAAAGTACCAATAACTATATGCTCTAGCAGCTAAAACATGTACAATTTTCTTGTGTTTCTCAATTTAGTGCAAAAACTACATTTTCGACAATCTATATAGCACATCCGTGTTGAGTCGAAATATTTCCACATCTTATGTAAAACTTCATACCCTATATAAATATGGAGACCGAATAGGAATGTGCAATTTTTTTCCATAAAATTGCTGAAAATTCTATGTACGTTTTTTCAGAATTTATGAACTCTTTATTCTATTTGGTCAATGTAATCAATAGTATCGATGTAGCTAGCAGTTCATGTAGTTTGACTTTCTATTTTTTTCCCCTTCCGTGTGTAATGAAGGTATATCCAGAAAAACGCTTTACACGCAGTTACATGTAATTTTGCATGGCTTTTGAATACCCCACCCCTCACAAAATTTTGATGTTTTCGCTGGTTTTCTGACCTTTAATGCATACGGCGAATAGATAATGCATACACCATTGCCGGCATCTATATAGATTTTCCGTCAAAAGTCAAAGTAGGGGTCTTCATTTGTTTCTTAAATAATACATTCAAACATGAGAAATTTTGGATTTTTTGGAAATTTCTTAACATGAAAAATTATTCTGCATGGATTTTTGAAAACCTTTGCACTCTCTGCATTTAATTTTCTCGCTCTTTTAGTTCGCTGTCATTTCCAGTTCCTTTTCTTTCTCTACTTTAGTAGTAGAATCGATCTTGTTAGCCTACCCTTACGTAAAAATGCAATTTTCTTACATTTGTGTTGCTCAAGTGGTTTTTAAGGTAAGGGTTTGTTTTCAAATCCGGCCGAAAGAATTCGTTTTTGCCGCAGATGTATTTTGAAGTCTTTTATCCAACCTTACATCGCAACATTTACTAAATAAAATGGTGTGGAGTGCTCTGAGAGACAAAACAAAGGTGCTCACTGTCTGAGCGGATATATTCGTCCCTGAAAGATGAGGAGTTAATCTTCCATATTCCTTGCTTTACAAATGTGTTACAAATTTCATTCAAATCACATGGTTTATAAAATTAAAGTTTTACTTCACAAGCCACTCATAACGAGCTGTTCAAAAGTGGTCTATAAGCGTGGCATTCTTCAGACACATGACCGACTGTTTTACGTCTCCTCTAAATGACGTTGGTTGAGAATTTATACATCACACCCAAACAACGGACGCCCGTTTAGGAGAAGTTCTACCCCTGGCTGACAACCGGGTAGCCAATTTACTTTACCCCCGCTACTCTCGGGTGGTCTAGTATTCCTAACTTCCTCCCAACCAAAGGATTCCCTTAAGCAGGGGTTTTACCTGCAGGCCGCCCTCGGGGGGGGGGGGGGGGGGCGGTCT